>OZ018304.1:1323717-1482484 GCA_963969485.1 Nomada goodeniana
CATGTAATGGATGGCAAAAGATATTTTATCATTGCACCAATAATTGTGTCGTCAAATGATTTCTAAGTGTCACGTGTTTCATAGAATATTCAGTCTCTAATGAAAAGATATAGAGTGCTAGCACGTTTAAAAAGTGACCTTTTTACAGGTTGGATTACAGTGATGAGTTAGAATTACAAAAAGAAGCAAACGAAGTGGAACAATTTACCATGACTTCCTTAGGAAAGCTAATATTTGTAGACATTCATTGTAGACATCCGAAGTCTTTATCTTCTGATAAACCGTGCGTAGATGTTGTTGAGTCATTATCGCTCGCTTTCGAGAACCTTTTTTATATGCCATTTGACATTATCGAAAATTATGCTAACACTTTGCGTACGCTGGACATCAGTCATAATAAGTTTAGTAGGTATGTATGTATCTTGTAAACGATTTACATGTGTTTTATAATTGTGCATACATAAACTAATACAGAGAGGTTCAAGAATCTTCTACAATCGACAGTTCTGCAATACAATGTGTCTTCTTTCTTCAATCGTATTTCTAGAAACTTGCAATATTTGGGTGAATTTGAAAATTTGACATCTCTCAACTTAGACCATAATAACATTGATGACCACACTGTATTCCCACATATGGCGAAACTTCAACTTCTGTGGTTAAATCATAACAATATAGAGGAATTGTATCCGTTTGTTAAGAATCTCTATGAGAGCATGCCGAACCTCAGATATTTGTGCCTTATGGGTAACAAAGCAGCACCGAGTTATTTGAACGGTGGAACTTTTTATGACTATCTTCAGTACAGGTAGGAGAAACAAACGAAAGGATTTTTAATTTTTGAATAATAACACGGAGGGGAGAATAGCGTAATTACCACAATCTGATACATATATTTGTGAAAAAAGGTTGTACGTTATATCTTGGTTCCCCCATTTGGTACACCTGGACGACAGAATCGTGACACCAGAACAGCGTCAGGAGGCAAGGAGGCTGTTCAAACGACCATTGTTAGAAAATCTAGCTGATCACGCTCAACTTCCAGAATGCATTAAACAGCTGCATAGTAAAATTACAAATATATTCGCGAAACCAACACTGCCTTGCAAGTTAAAGCCACGGGGAACAAACTTTGTTATTTAATGCAGTATTAGATTATCGATGTGGTCTGCTCGAAAGTTGTCTACTTTTTTCTTTAAAGTAGAATAATATTTATTAGAGTGTTGCACGTTTTTCTTTTACATAGAAGCAACCACATGGGGCAGTAACAAAGAAAAGTGTATGAAATAATTGAAAAAGGTACACTGAACTATATAGGTGATTGTATTCATTCGATTTCGTACTGCTATTTACACATATGCATTTATTCGTTAACATACTATCAAATGGTTATAGATTCTACACATATGAATCCAGCTAAAATATGTTCCATTCCCTCGATTATTTGTATTACCTAATATTATTGAATAATGGTTTAGAAAGTACTCATTTAATATCGCAATAACTTTTTATAAACATATGTTAAATATTTGTTGTACAATGCAATATACTATAATGTATTTGCTCGCAAATATTTCATACTAATAACGGTAACAAAATATGAATAAAGCTTTTTGTTAGAAAAAAAATCTTCAGTGGTTTTTAATTAGCACGTCGCTTTTGATCTCGTCTGCGTTTTGAATTTTCCCATCGCTTTCGTTTTTCAAAATAATTAGAATAGTGCCTTGCAATTTCCACTTCTTTTTTGTTCGATTCGTAATTGTTCTTCACATTCACATTTTGTGATTGTCGCTTCTCTTTAAAGATTTGTTTTCGTATGCATTATTTTGCACCTCACAATCATACCAAATTCATTGTTTTTATTGATAAAAATACGAAACGCTCGAAGTTTGCGCAAGCTTTAACACTTTAAACATGTAGATTTGTTTTTCGTTTATTTGAAGAGTGCGCAATTCTTTCATTACGAAAGAGGGAAATATATATGTTGCGCAAACTTTATTTCGTGTGCTTGACTTGCAATCATTTTGCTGACAGAAATTTTCAATTTTTAGAAATCACATAAAACACTGCCCCTTTTGCACAAATATTTCCGTGTAGCGAAGTTTTAATGAATTACAAATTTACCATACCATTAAAAAGGAACGGCTGCCGAATCTCAATAACGTAACATTACGTGCTTGAATTTTCGCAAAACGTTCGAAATTATAATTTAAACCATATTATGACTCAACGGCTAAAAATAACAACACCGCCGAATATTTCATTCTTCACAAATAATAATCAAAGGTGAAACGTCGTAAAGTTCTTTTCAGATGGCGACGATCTTTTACCGATTCGCGATATACCGTTCAATGAAATTTCTTATCGGCCGAAGAATTGTTAAGCGAAGATTTACAGTGGCTTAATTTACATTCGACAAATCATGGAATAGATACGAGTGCAATAAAAAGTTGATTTACTTCGGTCTCGCTGGAAAATTTCACGTTCTCGTAACTATTATTGGAATCTTGATAAAGATTTTGTTCGAGAATCGTGTGATTGTAAACCTTCGACTGGCGATCGTTTCGAGATTGTTTCGATACTCGTTCCTGAATAGGAAAAGCTTCTCAAACAGTCGTAAACATACATATGTAAGATAAGACAGTTTATTGAACGTGTTGGGATGAGTCGTAAATTCTATTTTACGCAGGGATGTATACACATATATATATATATATATATATATATATATATATATATATATATATATATATTGCAAATAATCGGTGGCTTGATAAGGTGCACAGTAATATCACGTGGCAAATTAAAACATTGCAACTGCAATAAATCGCGGATGAATGTTTCTCTCATTTTATCGCGATAATATTACGCGGGGAATATACAGAGATCTATCCGACTCACTTTCTTTTTCTAATGTCCGTTATATTCCACTAATAAATCACGATACGTCTGCTAAATTCAATTCTTTTCTTGATAAATCGGTTAAACTTGACTGCAAGGAATAATTGAACACCAAGTACGTTCGATTATATTATTACAATAATGTCCTAATGTTACGTTCCAATGCAACCAAATATACTTTGCAGTCGTTTAATTTTAATTGCGGCAATATCTTAATAATATTTATTGTAAAAACTATTACCTATAATCTATATTTCGTACCCTTTCTTTCTTAATTCTCTGAAAACAAATATATTCTAATTTCTCTTTTTTAAATCGTACACACTCGGGGAAGAATTCAACATTTCTTCAACTATGTATGTCAAGATTATATTCATATTGCACTTAATCTCGTATCTATCGTCGATATCGGAATTAGTCCGATATCGTGAACTATTTCGATTACGAGGAGGAGCCACTGATATTGCGCGAAATGCTAAATCATTGTTTGTCGTCGTCGTCGGAAAATCTGTTAGCAACATTCGTTCGCACGAGGGTTCCGTGCACGTACGGTTTCTGTCACGTGTCCGTCAAATACCTCGTTTCACGTTTGCACTTTGCCACTAAACCTCGCCAATATAATTTCGAAACAAATTCATTCATTCGCCGGCCAGTAATTATAAAAATGATTTTCATCGCGATAGACGCGGGGAAAGCCGTCGAATTTTTGTAAAAAAAAAATATACGCATACAAATGGAATATACATTGATCGAATATAGTCGAACTCGATTTTACAAAAACAAAAATATTAAATTTTATTAAAAACATTACGCAGGGCACAGTTTTACAATAATATTACGTTGACTATCAGTTCAATGACTGTCGCGTCACTTCACGCGACGTTTGAATTATATCTGAGGAGATGATATTTGGTATTTACGACAATATTCCGTGGGAACGTTTCATCGTTTTCACTTGTAATAGGGATGAACTCCTATGTTATGCTGATGCTGGGCGTAATCTTTCCACAGCGATAGATCTATCGACGGTATGTTCTCGCAGTTCGTGATGGGATTGCTGAAATGAACGAGAACTCTTTAATTGCATGGAACAGTTCTACAATGATTCGGCTTAATATTTTCTAATATATGAACGGAATGCTTACACTTGAGATACTCTTTTGAATGCACTACGTTGCATAGTTTTGATACTGTTGCCATTGTCGCAGAACAATCTAGCTAAACTGGCCTTACGAATCTCATTTAATTGCGCTGGAAAAATATCCAATTAAACGTAACAATTGAATCACTTATCTGCTCGTTACTACAAACGTGCCTTTTAGAGTGACAACAGTATTTTATTTTGCCTTTTCTGTCTTTTCATTGAAATTTATGGCGCGGGTGCCCATAAACTGAAGAAGCGTATAAGATTTATTTGTGTGGGAATATTGTGACGTTTTTAATTTGTTGCAGAATGTGGATCATTGATTTGTGAATTTGTAGCGTAATCGTGCATTTCAGTTTTCAGTGTCGTGTTCTGTTAAATTATTTTCGGGAAATGTGGCGGATTCAATCGAGCTACTGAATGAATAAAAATTCCGCAAACTTTCATCAAGAAAGCACTAGGTATGTACCTTTCCAGTTATTTCAGTCACTGCGCGTGTATTTCACATATTTAATTTAATTTCAAATGAAAACATAAAAAATGCTAACATACCTAAAGTGAATCCATGGTCACGATCGTTGTTTTCGTACCAGAACCGATCGCCAACTCGTGTTCGATAAAATTGCCTAGTAAGGATGCACAAGAACGTAGGCCCAGCAAGGGTTCCAGGTTCTTGTTGTTCTAACGAACCTCCAACAGTCACCTCAACGTCATCAGGAGATGCGTACAGTTCAGCTAACTTTTGCACGTTCTATGAAACAAATATGAAATAACAGTAGCAACATCTTCGTTAAATCTAAATAATTAATATGTTCAATATATATATATATATATACATTTTATGGGCTAAAATATGATTAATTGATAAATCCACACAACAGTGAATAAAGCAACTTGTTGCAATTAAATTCGACTTTCGTAAAATGTATGCTTACTAAGGGAGAAATATGGTCCCCGAAGTCTGAGAAGACCCTGGCTCTGGGCAAACCGCAGCTTTCGCGATAGTCGTTGTACGAGGCGAGACCATGATCGCGATTCCTTTGAATATCTATCGCGCGTAGGTCAGTCCCCAGCCTGTTTCCATTTCTGAATAAATAGAGCGTGATCTGGAACGCGAAAACGATTATTATTGTACTGTTATGTTTACATTCTTTGCGAATGAAATTCGTCGACACGTTTCGCGTACCTCTTTATCAAAGTATTTATCGGGATTCTTCTCTGATTGGAAGGACAGGCCTCGCGTCAGATCGTCGAAGACGTCGTATTGCTCGAGAACTCTTGGCCTGTTGAAATTATCACTGATCCTCAAAGCACCGTTTGAACCCCGTCGATCGTCCACCAATCTAAGTAATTCGCAGAATAACGTGAGCTAGATTTGCGTGGATATTCAGAAATCAGCATTTTTCCGATCCTTTTTCTCAATTCGCGAGTCCGCCATGTTTAAATAATTTTCATCGAAAATTATTATTTCAATTTGACTGGACTGAATTGAGTTTACTTAGGTCGCGATGTTTATCCAAAATCATTTAATATTATGCATTCGCAGAAAAGGTTCGATATTATTTCATCTGTTGTTCATAGAAATGTCGGACTTACTGCAGATATCCAGCGATTAGGGAATGGAAGAATCTAAAAGCTGCATTCGCATGCTCGTTCAGAACACTCGGATTCACGGTTGGATCGTAATCGTTTACGAAGTCGCTGGTGTCGTACAGAATCCCGTTGCCATACGTGCCTTTGTTGCCTAGAGGTTTATTACTCAGATTAGCATTAATATCGTCTGGTAATTATATTTGATTTTAGGCAGCGCGTTCAAATTGTCTCGTATTCGGAAAAGTATTCAATATACCACGGGAAATTACGATTAATGATTTGGCAACTAAAAATTATAATTTCACCTAAAAATATTGGCAGCCACTCGTAATACGAGATGTGTTGATGTTCTGCGATTAAAATTCGTCGTGTCTCTTGGAAAGTCGTTTCGTCTGTCCAATGAGGATTCATGCGGGCTAAAACACCAGCAACGCGATTGTGCTCCCTAAGTAGTATGATCTGTAACAGCGTCAGCTGTGGACTCTGATTAATTCTCTCGTCACCTAGAATAAAATCAGAAGTCAGATCATTCTCATTCGAAAAAGATGACTAAGAGAGAGCTCTGATGCGACTGAAAATAAGGCATAAATATAATTGTCAAGCTTACCAGATTGATAGCAAATTTCGTCAGGACTTCTGATACTGCAGGAATCGGTTTTGTTGAAAGCCGCGGGGGGCCATTCTTGATTGTTTCGAATTTCCACGTTCATGCGGCCACCGATACCGGCTCGCAACCTGGCCGCCAGCTGATCGTTAGATCCGTAAACCAGTGAGAGGTCCAAGTAATGACTTACGGTAGACAGCTGAAAAGTTCGTTTTATGGAATACATAAATTTTCTGGCTGGATCAAACGGAACGAGAAGAAAAGGAAAACTCGGAGGGTAGATTTTTTACAGTTGATTAGAACCGTCATAGATTACGCATAGAGGATTAGCACTCCGAATTGGCATGAATTCGGGCAACATAAAATTCGGCATTTGTAAATCGAATGCGACAGATTGCTGAAGGTCCGCTTTTTAAACGCCACTGTCGATTATCAATTGATATAACAAATGAATGAATAAAGTCATCGGGTGTAAAGGAATAGCAAACCTGTTCTGCTGGTTTGTACGGTGGAGTGCAGCCATGGTCAATGTCGGTTGTACTACGAACGAAGTTGAGACATTGTACATTGGCTGCAACGTATACAGGATCGTTGGCGGGTATAACAATTGCGTTACAGTGGCCGTGAAGCATCGCATTTTTAATCAATTGCCGATCGTCTGTGCAGCATCGAATTTTGTGTGGTCCTGTCGCGTAAAAAGTGAAGAAAATTGAAAGTGAATGAGACGAAACAAGTATGCACAGAGTAGGTCTATAATTATTCTGCTCTTTCAGAAGGGTACAGTCAGAGGCAAAAGGAAGTATATAGGCAGCGTATTGTAATACTAATTATTAACGAATACGATATTGAGGTGAAGGCTGCAAAGCTTTTGCAAAATCAATGATCAAAGTATCAATAATATAATGCATTATGAATATTAAAAATAAGAAATCAAATTGAGGCGACATGGATAGTTACGGGTTTCATTTAATGGGTTGAAACTGTTCAATTGACACTATTTGTTCAATAATTTTGTTATAGATCGTGTGCATATCTGTTCTCTTTATTTAGAAGTGTTAAAGTCGTAGTTATCCACGCGAATGAAGCTATTAAGCTAATAATTTTTAGGGTACAGAATAATTTGGATCGGTCTGTATCGGATTGTACTTTTGGGGGAAATAATAAATGCAAAATTATTCAACTGCGTAGGCATTTCTAAAGATAAAAAGATTATTCCTTAATTGATTCCTGTCTGCTTTCTCTCCTGTTCTTCGATTTCGCAAAAACACCAAATTAATTGTACATTCCTCTTTCAAAATGGAAAGGAAGTTTCGGCAATTATTTTTTATACAAACTTTTACATGCACTTATGAAGATAAAGAACTAGTAAATTGACGCAATAGAGCTATAAATTAGAGCCCCCAACTTGTTTCCCATGCCAGCCAAAATATCGGAAAATAGTGAACCGGTTCTAAGCACGTTCGAATAATTCATGAACTCGCAAAAAGTGATAGGCAACGTGTACATATCATCTGGACCCGAAACCGATATTTCTGAAGCCGATCAATAAATTTTACAATATTATGCCGACGACTGAAATTAGCGCATAAACATAAATCATCGTGATTATTTTTATGATAGGATCATAGATCAGCGTGAGCCATATAAAGCTGCGTTCTTCGAAATTATTAATGCAAAATTGCCATATTTCTTTGTAAAGAACTGTCTATTCCATATTTCCTTGTATGTATTAATAGCACCATGCGCCATTTACAAAACAACGGTAGAAATTGAATGTAGCCGAAGTTGGAAGTCAAAGTTCTCATTTAAAACATAAGGCATGAAAATCTTACGAGGAAGGAAAATCATAGTTTTGTATTTACTTGCTTGACTGGTTCCATCGATCATAGACATGTCATGGGTAATGATTTGTCCCCATTGCATCGTTGCAAGTGTCCATACCGGATCATCGACATCGACGTGTGGAAATAGTGTGAAGCTGACCAACCTAGCGAGTGGTAGGTCTGATCCAGTTACGGAAATCGTTAACCCACGAATTCCTGCATAAATGGAATAATTTAACAGTGCATTAAAGAACAGTAGAAAGTAAGTAAAAAACAACTTGTTTATGCTGGCGTTAGTTCGGCTTGTTGGGGACGTTGATCATATGTTTAATTTAATGCAGGTCTACTTAATCCTTAATTAACATTCACCCTTGAAATTGTTCTGATTATTCGCTTTAGATTTTCATACGGTTTACGTTTATCCGTTTACGGACTTTAAATAGTTTTGTCTGCTTTAATTATCGTCATTTAATCATTATTGTCACTCCATTACGTTTATATAATTTCCCTTTCTTTCTTCCAACTCATGTTAATATCATGCCGAAAAATTTAACGTTCCTAATTAGTTGTCGTGAGTTTTCTTTTTTCTTTTCCACTGCACGCACGAAATCATAGAACGTAGCCACGTAATTGACCACTTTCGCGCGAATAACACGAATCGCACAGAATCTAATCCGTTTCTAGAAAGTCGAACAATTGCAAAACTTGTTTGTCGCGAAATCACCGCGTGAACCAAAGGTTGCATAATCGAACGGTTCGTGGTCCATTCATCATTCTCTGATCGGTATTACCACTGCGTCACGATTTCACATTTCCTTCCTTAGAAATTTCCGTGTTCATTAAACGAGACTGGTGAAAATGTCGTTGCAAAGGTTAACACCATTCATCGTACACGAAATAGAGTTAATTTAAGCAAGCATATTTTACTAATAACAAAGTAAATATTAACATATCTACTGAATTCAAAATTGTTCGCAACATTGGACGATATTTTTAAATACTCTTTCCTTTTAAACAAAATCTTTTAAACAAAATCTCACGTAGTACTACATAGCGGGAGAAAAAAAGAAAAATCAATCTAGTATATCAATTTTTCACTCCCTTCTAGTCTGACCTTCGTCTGTAACAAGAAGGGTATTAATCGCGGTTGTAATGGTGTTACCCAAAGGTGTAACAGTAGATTTTTCATCACGATACGTATATACAATGCACTCTGGATGTAGAACAATTCCGTTGAAACTCTGATCCGTTTCATTGTAAGGCAAGGTGAAACGTGATCGTTCCAAGAATGTATCTGTCGATGATACTTTCGAAAAAAAACCCACATTGCACATTGCACAGAATCGACTATTACGATATTGAAAGTAGTACACCAGGCACTGCCAACTGTTTTGATACGAAAATGGCTTACAACATAAGAAATTGTATATATACTTTTATCTATCAATGAAAGTTGCTATGCCAAAGTAATTATAAATTTATTATATTGTAAAACGATTGGCATATTTACCGTCCGCATAATTTGATGGCAAAAGTCGTTGGAATCTCGTGTTTGCCATACCCCACGTAGGATTGTGTCGATTATTGCAGGAGCCATCGAACGTTCGATACCTCGAGTTTCGACAGGTACGCGGGAAGGCGTCGCCGCACGCGATTTGTTGATGTATACTGGTCGTCGCATTTCCACCGTAACTAAAGGAAAAGTATTGAAATATTTAATGAAAATAAAAGGGACACAGGTAAAGTTATTTTATGATATTAATTTCTGTGGACGTGGCTATTAAATATATTTATGAATATCCTTGACTAACCAAGTGTATTGTGTAAATGAAATAAAAGAACTAATGGTAAATAAGTATTATACTCTTTTAATCAATTGAATCGAAATATGTTTTTGTGCAACGATATTATTTTCAGCTTTAGTACGTTCTGAATTTTTCTATTTAGAATACTGAATTTCATTATACGTACATTTCATTTTGGAAATTGTATGGATTTTCGGTGTATGGATTGCTAGTGTATAGATTGTTAGTGTAGGGGTATCCGGTGAAGGCCTCTCGAATCTGTGGTTGTGGATCGTAATGATATCCACTAGTATCCGAATAAGAGGAACGATATGAAGTCTCTGATCCTTCTAAATCCGATTCTCTGTCCTTATTTTCTGAAAATGAAACGGAACGATGTTTGGAATCTGAACGAACGAATGTATCTCTTGTCTACGTGCATGCAATTCAACTTGCTTCTCCTTTGTTATTATTACGAATTATTTTACACAATTTCATTTCAAGTGGTCTATGGCATTATGTAAATTGGTATTTACATAAAATTGGAAAATTCATAATACACAAATTGACTTGAACTAAGAGAGAAAAGAATTTCTCGTTCTTTTAATTGTTATTATTGGCATGCTTATTAATGGTCAATTTATGGCGTAACATAGCCGCCAATAAGTTGCATAGCAAGCGGACTGGCATGGCGGGCTTGTTACAACACATTCACTATTTCATGAGGCAGTAGCGACCCATGACACTGGAAGCAAAACATTCATTAGATGAACAAAGATAGTCTCTGACTCACTGCTATTATCTATGCGCGTGCAAAGGAAAGTCGATCGTAAAACATCCTACATTCGAACGAAAATGCTATAACACCACTCTTCGCCGACGAACGCTCGATTGGAATATGTAAAAGACGAAGAAAAGTGCCGACAGAAACTTGCACGTCTGCTAAACAATGCCGAACCCCGGTTACATTCATAGTCCTTTACGTTCATCGACGCAACATCAAGATCTTTCCCACGATAAAACCGCAGCATTATGAATCGCCACTGCTCCTGGAAGATGCCTATCTGCGTTAAGCCCAGCGTCGATGTATCGATTATTTTTTCGCGTGTATCGCGCGCATACCATCGGATCTATTGGGCTGAACGCGCCACATGGCGATCGCAGAGATCCAATGTCGGCGTAACAGATCGTGAAACACGGCCGTTTCTGCACGCCAATACCTTTCACTGTTTCCAGCCCGGTAACGAGTAAAACATTATAGCAACGAGACAGATCTTATCGATGCGACCACGGCCAATTCTGCAAACGAGCTGGACCCAGTCGGTTGCGTGCATCGGCCATTCGAGCGTTCGGCAAACTCTTGGCCGAATTTGAATTTCAATCAGCGCGAGGGTGTATCGCCTTGGCGCGTCGCCAAATTGCTGGCGCGTCGCTGTTTAGAGAGTTCGCTATTGTGGAAGTTGCGCGAACATCGTGCGGCCCCAGCCCGGCCTTGTAAATAGCAATTTGATTTGTGCGGCATGACTTGGCGTGAGCGTTTAAGGGTCCGAATGTACCGACGAGTTAACCCTCCTACGGTGTTAATGTACCGTTGATAATTTCACTAATTTTTATTTGTCGCCGAATATGATTTAGTCCAAGAGAATATACATAGTTCACTCGAACAGTATCGTTCGATATCCTGATGGCGGTTTGTTTGATTCTTCGTGAGGAAGTTCCAAAGTATTGGCGCACAAATAAATACACCTGGCGTCGTAAACTATGAAATTCCTTTCGCCAGGCGTAGGGGTCGGTTAAAAACACTCTGGCGGCACTGTTTCGTGACTCGTGAACGATGAAACATAGAAATATAGGTTTATGATTTCAGACTAACAAGGAACTATTCTTCTAATAGGATGCAAGGTTTTAAATTCTGGTACACAATGCAGATAAAACTAACAATAAACCGACAGTTACAGTGATATTGAGCGAAGAACTTTAGAGGAAATTTTAGTTGTGCAATTGAACGAGGTATGGACGGTTAACGTGAAACAATTTTCCACGAATTAATGAATTTCATCAAATCTTCCACTGCGAATCACTGTATTATTATGTATTACGTAATCAGTTTTTTATCGCAATAGTCATAGTGGTCCGTACATTAAATAACACTTACCATCGTTTGTCGATCGTGTCGGTCTTCCACACTTAATTTGCTTGCAATTCGCTACGTTGACTTCTTCTAATACTAGCACGCAAAACAACGCTACTGCAATCCACAATCCTGCTCGTACCTTCATGTTCTCTTCCTTCATGGTCTGTAACACAGATCGTAATCAAGTCAAGAAAATATGGTGTTTTAAACACTTTTATTTTAATAAAACGAAGCAGATTTCGTTATTAATTAAACTAATTTGTTTAACAATTACAGTATTTAAGCACGTGTATTATATTCTGTGCGACTTAGAACATTAGTCATCGGTATCAATCATGTGCTGTTTGTATTGATTGCTGAGGATGATATTTGTCTGAGCATAAGTGCGTTGTTCTACTGCCACCGCCACTATAGCGTATCGTCTTAGGTTAGGCTAATGGCGCATTGTAAACTGGTTTTATAACAATTTAGCGTAATCTAATTTATGAGATGTGTTTGTTTAAAATATTTTACGAATGAAATACCATCCCATCGATATTTTAATTAATTAAGAAAATTAAGAAAATTAAATTTACAGTCGTACATATTGTGCCAATTCCACATTTTCACCCCAATGTGCCAAATAAATACATGGAACCAACGAATATTTCGCACAGCGTTATCTAGACCACTTTCTACCACTTTACGGTAACCACATGAATATGTATAGTAAAACAAACTCACCAAGCTTATGTAACAGAATTAAGTAAGTTACAGGATAAGATACGTATGTTGTGCATGTTTTTCAGGGGAATTTGAAATCGCACGACGTTGATTAGAAGTTTCTTATATCGAAGCAAAAATTCTTGCCATTCAACATCCTTGTTTAAAAAAATACTTAACGCGTTTGGTATGAAAATGTGAAGGTTATAGGATTTTTAAACGATTTAATGGAATCGTAGTATAGAATGTGTAAACATTACTAATCATACATCATATTCTTACATTCTAATCAGGATCAACGAAATGTTCAATAGTCACGCTACTGTTAAGAAACATACTCAACAAGGAACGGTTTTTTATTTAGCTGCATGTTCCTCGTCAGGTGAACATTTATTTCAAAGTTTACGCTCCTTGTGCTCACGTGCAATTACGATATCATAAACTGCAATCTTACGATAGATTGTATTCTCGTGAATTAATCATTTATGCTTTCAACAACATTCTCTATCAATTCTAAAAATCTAGCTAAACCGAAAACCTGCATGGTTGAAAAGCATTTAAGGAAAGAAGATTGAAGAAGGAAGTATAACAAGATAAATCATACAGAATCTTTGAATAAACTAAGAACATGAAATATAATGAATTTTCATAAATTCCTCAGAAATCTGTTCAGGAATGTCAGTCGATTAAAACTTTTCCCAGAGAAAATCCAAATACGAAGGGTAATAGTGAAGAGAAAAAGAAAAGAAATGACAGTGAAAACCCTCCCACAAGATCAACAAAGAATCTTCGCTCGTTTTTCCGCAAGGAAGTTCGCCAGGTACTTTCACTCGCTAATTAAAAGCGCAACAGTTGTTACAGCCGCCTTCGATGTAACTAATTGTAAGCGTTTGCGCAACCCGTGAAGGTTACGCGACTTTAACGCCCATTATTGCGAGGTCTTAATAATAAAAATAATAAAAAAAACGCATTGCCATGCGGCAACGTACGTGAAACACGGAAATATCGTCCGGAATCGTTTGTTCTCTAAATAAAACGAACTAAAACAAAATTAAATAGATAAATATTAGAGCAAGAGGAAACAGCACTACATTCCAAGCTATATCCATTTTCATTCCCCCATTAATTTCATTTCACTATTTTTCATTTCACGGAGTCAGTCAATTTGGCGTCTTGGCAGCTCAAACATGATTGACACGACACTCGAAGTGTTAAAGGATCGAATTACACAGCTCGTTTGTGTCAAACCGTGCAACTGAATAATTGCCTGCCATTACAAGTCGTAATTACGAACCACATTACCAAGGAGTTACGTGCCACGCCGAACGTCTGTTTACCTCCATAACAGAGCTCAACACCTCTCAGGGTGATGAAAATAATTGCGGGTCGATTTATACGAGCAGTGAATAAGAAAATTCGTGGACTTCTTTAATTGATCGTCTCCTTATCATTTGCCCGACTAACGAGTGTACCGTACAGTTGCTCGAGTAGGTGACCGTTTTTATATTTAACCCTTTCAACCCTTTGCTTTACATTACGCAATGTACAATACAATTAAATATCTATCTAATTCTCTGTTATCTGATTCGATTTAATAAACTCTTCTTATATATTTAAACAGTGCCTTGTGGTACATATTTCTCACATCGTTATCATATCCATTTCTAAATGAATAAAACCTGCAAGGTTTCTTAACGGACGTGTTAATCAAGTGCTCGCTTATCACTCAAGCGTTGAATTAATACGAATTTATGGAGTGGTCTGCGGAACGTGTTTGGCAAATGTTACTCGGGAGATTTCGCAGGTAATGGAGGAAGAAGGAAAATGTGTCACTATGTGAACGGAGCCGGAACGATTGCTAAATGTAACGAATAAATGTACGGTTTATTCGTAATGTTGTAGGACCACTTTTCCTGGATCGACGAAATCGTAAGGTGATATACATTTCGTTACGCTAATATGTGTTTGATAGTGATACGCTTGCTGAATTGGTGCATATGAAACTGCTGTTTCAACTGATTATAGACGGTTAAGAAAATCAATTTAATTAATTGATATTGATGAGTCCTGCCTGTAACAAAAACGAGTTATGGTTGCGTGATCACTGTAATGAGTGGTAAATTGTGGTCCAACGATAAATTGTGAATTTTCTGCGGTCGGAAATGAGGAATGGCATTCTTCGAAGGTAAACGTAGTATCGTTGACTACTGTGCGGTTGTCGGCTGTGTAGCTAGTTACCCGTTTCCTTTTTTTTTTCCTTTGCCACAATTTTATAATGTACACCGCGAACTGCCGATATTTAATTGCACGGTATCTTAACAGATTATCGATAAATTATCGATAACTTGTCCATACCAATTATATTCTTTAAATGTTGCGTCGCAAGGTGAAAATGGATTTAGTTAGTTCCTAAAATACATACGTATTTACATACCTCCATTTGTATCCAATTTCTATTTATTAATATCTAATCAAAAAGGATACAAATAAAATGTTTCCCAAACTATCCATGAACGTAGCCGGCCAGGGTCGATTGTATCAAATTGAAGCTATCACCTTTCTATTCATGTATTGATATAAAATAATTGGAACGCCGAACGGAGTAACGAACCTCTTCGAAAGCAAAAGCAGTACAACTCTAACACAAACAACACCTTTTCAACGTGCTAATGTTGTCTTAACTAAAAGACTGTGTACCTTTGTCACACCACTGCGTCGTTTCCTGAACTAAAGCTTGAAACCCTTGGCGCTGCGCTACATTGTACCGAAAACTAATATTCTCCCTTTTGTCACGCGTTAAATCGTAACTTTACCTGTCGGTAGAACGGGGTTTCTGTATATTATTAAAATCCTATTTGTACATCACGAAGCTAACAAGTCGAGAGACTTTTTAATTAACGTTCTTAGCTTTTAATTACGTAACAGGTGTAACTCCGTCTTTCAAACTTTAATTTATTACAGGCTCGATTATTATTAATGTATCCTAGATAAGGCAATTTTGTATTTCGTGTGAATCGTAAAACATTTACGTAATAGGTCATCGTTTCCAGGACGATTTATGTCAGGTAATATTAAGAATGAAATTTCTCTGTGTTCCTGTTTCTCGGTATTTGCCATGGTTCGCCCGCAAAAAAATCCCCAAATTTCCGTGAATCATCCAACACCGTGTCATCAAAGATCAATAATCCTCGTATCGTCCTATGTTAACCTGTCGGTGTAAGTAATGAATGGAAAAAAGAAAGGAAAAGTTCTTTGCAATGGCAGTTCATCGTTGATCTCGCAGTTTCGTAAATCGTCAAGTTTTGTCACGTTAAATCATGTTATCGGAAAGAAGAAACATACATATTACTTCACTGGTCGTTCGGTGGTTTTAAAATTCATCGGCGAACAGAATTTCCGAATCACCGTGAATGAATCACCGTGCGGTTGGGCAGTTCAACGTTTCAGCGGTTCAAAGAAATAATGTCTCATCCTACAAAACGGACCAGGTATGAAATCGTGGCGATAATAATTTCTCCAATCCAATCATTTTTTTACAAACGTTAGCGTATCGACATACACCGGTGAGAGAAAATTCGTGTTGGAAAAACAAGACAGCGGAAATTTGTTCATGCAGAATTTGCGAAAGTTGTTCGGCAATAAATTCTCCGAATCGGTAGCATACCAATAATATTCGCGAATCATGTGAACAAGAAATTCCTTGACCGGCCAGTAATAAACGTAGTACTAAATTCAGCGTGGAACAAGTTTCATAACTCATGCGATCTTTTTTCGCAACTGTCTTACGCAGATTTTTGTTCTACTATTGTCCGAACGACCGGATCAAGGATATGCGTGCCGGTGAACGTTGGATTTCCGTAAGGACGGCGGTTCAGCGAAATTCAAAGAAATGCTAATTCGCAAACATAATGGAAAGAGAAAGTAATGAGCATGTTGGACTACAACTTCGCTGGCAGGCAGCCGATTTCCTATCCTTTGCCTAATTGTACCAGCTATTATTTGCTACAATTACAGAGACGGATGAATGGGAGGCCAGGCTTCTGTCCTGAATGTGATTTAAGTTCGTTTTAAATAATCGATTTATTGGGCGCGAATTTAATTTTGCAATTAATATTGGAATACTAGAAGTAACTTGGATGCAGTTTGGTTATTTCGAAAATGAAAACGGTGCATCTAGAAATTTTCACGTAGGGAAGAATGTCTTCAGGTGTCGAAAGGAAGGTTTTAGTGGTTCAGCTTAAGCATTGTTTAACCTTTAATTGTCAGAATCTTCGCACGGTAGCTGGTTAAATGGCAAGTGCAAATGTGCACCCTAGTATGTCTATACCACGACCGTTCTTTTTGTTGTTTTGCATCGTTTCATCGCACGTATCTAACCCGTCAGAAAGGTGTAATATTATTCTCAGAGTATATCATGAATAAAGAAGAAGGCGAAGAATGAACCTTACAGTAAACCTGAATGAATGATGATCCTTAGAAAATGTTTCATTTAAAACGAAAAATAACAACGAACCACGGGTTAAAGCAATCGTTCAACTTTAATATATTCCAGTTTCATAACTCATTTTGTTTCTGACTTTGACTAGATTAGATGATTTCGCGATAGTTCTACATCTATGAATTTCGTGTATTCTTTAATGCACAGCTGCTTATCGATGAAGATTGTAATTATTGATGTTGTACATTGTAATAGCTGCCAGGAGAACATAAAGTATGTAATGTAAGACGGAATATATGTGTGTATTAATTAAAAGTTATTTCATTTTTAATATATTTTCAATGCGGAGTGGTTATAATCTCATTCTTTGACCATAACAAACAAATAAATAAATTGTAATCAATAACAAAGTGTGTCGAAAACCCGGCGAGATTTTCGAAAGCAGATTTTACATTCTACAAGTTTGAAAATTAAAATGAAGACAGTATTGGAAATTATTCACGGAACAGTGTCAGTAATAGTGAAACTGCCCAAAGCTATTTAAGACATTGAAAAAATTGATTGCCTCAGAACATTTTAGTGCAATTCTATAACGACGCGAGTGAAACGAGGCAATTTAACTGGCATACGTAAAACGTGTTCGTCGGAAGATTCAATAAGTCTTCAGTTGATAGGGAATATACGTGACACTTTAATGCATTTTCAAGCCCGATTAACTACCATTTGGATTCCTTGACACTGCTACAACGGACGTACATTTTATTGAGAGAATATTCAAGATTCGTTCGATCTGACTGCGAAAAACCTTCTGTATTAGAACACTTGCGACGCGATTTACGCTTGCAGCGTTGCAAAGATGCAATCGTTGCATTGGCGACACATCGAAGACACAGTGTACACATAATTTTCACATCCTACACAACTTCCACTTTGTAATAAATAAATAGAGCAGAAAGCAGAACTATCTGATCCTCGAATACATTTTCGTCGAACGACTTATGCCGGTTATACCCGATAAAAAGCATCGATAAATCGAGGCAAGTACACTCTGTTAATCCACCAGCGCCGTGCAACAATCATGCGATTATTCACACAAATCAACGCCCCAGTAATTCCCGCAGAAGCAAAGAAATCAAAAGAAAGTACAAACCTACCAGGAGCCTCGGTTTTGCTAATTTCTTTTGTTTCCTCGGTGATTCCTCCAACAACCTGGATTCGCTGGAACTTCGCCGACAGTGGAAATCAAGTTCAACATCAAGTTCAAAAGCAAGTTCTCGGACAATATTCCAAGCACGTGTTAACAGGACGACTGAACGGACGCGATACGAGCCGAACTTTATAAATGGTGGGAGAAAGTGCAGGAGTACGATTGTGGATCGGTTGGTACCCCACGCTGCCGAAAGCTCGCGGTGTGCCCGCCGATTTTTAGTATCGCTCGAATCGCGAGCTGTTCCAATGATTAATGCCTCGTTTTAGAAAGGATCACACGGTCGCGACCGTTCTCTATTTGTTCCTTCTTCACGAGCTCCTATTCTTCTGTTTATTTACTTCATTTCATTTTTTTCTTCCTGCTCCTTTTCCCTTCTTACAAGCCTTTGGAACCTATTGAGAGTACCGCAGATTTTATGGTCGATGTGTTTTTTATGCAAATCTAATTTCAGTGAGTCGTTTTCATGTTTCCACGTATAGGCGTTGATAATGGACGTTGTTAGTGCGTGTAGCAATGAAGGACATTTTTCTTGTCCTTTAGTTTTATGGTATAACGTGTTCCTGTGTATTTTTCGGTGCATTTACTGTTTTCCTTGGTTATTTTATGCCGTTTTGGCGAGCTGTTTTATGTAAGAGAGATTTCCTGCGTATCTAAGTAGTGTAATGCTGAATTAAGTGTAATTCTCGAACGATGATAATAAACCATTGGAAAGCTGTTACACCGTGTGAAGTGTAGGTTGAGAAATGATGTAAAAGGAATAGCGTTGAGGTATTATGTAAAATGTAAAGTATAGTAGAACGCCGCAAGGGATTTCTGGAATTTTTACAGCGCATCTATTCATGGCACTTGTGATTAGATTTAGGGATTTTGCAGGCAAGCCTTTATTCCGAATTTCGTGCAGATCTATATATTAATTTTCGCGTTATATTATAATATATTCGATTTGTTCATTATTTCCATGGTAAATAATTCAAATAACTTGATTATCTGCGATTTTAGGATAAAACAATTATAATGTCAGTGACACCGTTGTATTCATTTAGATTGAAGCCTTCGCATATACATATGTTGAGACATACAGAATATATAATACTGAATAATCATATGCAAGAAATAGGAAACATCTGTTTCCCATTATTTCATACCTTGTGATTTAATTAACAATACATCAATATAATTCCTTTAATTACGTTTGCCCATAAATCGAAATAATTAATCCGCGAAATGAGTTATATGCGACGAGTATGCGAAAAAAAAAAAGAAGGAATAATCAAGATGCATAACTCATGTGCATTACAGAAAGTAAGAAAAATATATCTTCGAGATCCAGCCAAGGAAAGAAATTCCTGCCGTAACTCTCCTACTCTATCTACTTTCTGCGAAATAGTTCAAATTAATAATTGCATAAATATCGGCAGTCTAATTATAAATGACAATTTCTAGACGTATTTGACTATCGTGTGAAAATTGTGTCGGAAGGAACACGAATGATTGATACAATTTTAAAGAACGAAACGGGCAGAAGACTGACCTAATTAATGACAAAAATGATTTATTTTTAACCAATATCTTGGCACCCTATCGAGCGTTTAATTATTCTAAAAATTATTAAATCAGTGCAAAACAGTGCAGATGTTATGAACAATCCAAGGCATAATTTATAGAACTAATTACGGTAATGATACATCGTTGTAGAGAACATTTATCCATAACAAATTTGTATCGGACAATTGCTGAATATCTGGCTGTGTACGTAGACGTTCTTCGTGGCGAAAGGGTTAAGCCCTTCCAAACGCGATCGAATGTATTTCTTAAGAAATTTATTGTGTCTTCGATGTGGCCCTGATCGGCCGGGCTGTATAATGATTTGGTTCATAAATAAAATTCACATGTAGGTAGTGGCAGCTTATTTTCTTGGAAAAATCGATGTCGCCCATTCCAGGTAACAATTTTTTTGTATTCCTGTATTGAGTAAATGTTCGTCATTTTCTCGTCGGTTGCCCGAAGTTAAACATCGTTTTTCAAGTGCGACTAAAACTATAAAAATAAGAAATAGTAAATTTCATAATGTTTGTTCGTCTCGTGATATTGTGGGAGTTTAATCAAGGATCGTGTGCAATCCCGCACGGTTGACATACAAATAAATAAATATTTGTCGTAATGGAAAGTGTTGTGTGCAGTGTAAAATTGATTTGCAAAATTTCATTCGATAGGTCCAAATAAGTTTCGTGGATAAGACTAGTTTGAATTCAACAGACCTCGATGAGTGCTTTAATGTGATTTATGCTGTACGACGTCGTGTCTGTTATTGCTTAACCCTTTCGGTACGCAATAGTGCAGCAAAATATAAAGAAAAGAAAGGAAAGAAGTTTGACTTCACGGTTACAATGTATTCGCGCACAATAATAGTGTTTATTTGTAGAGTGCAATTTAATCAATCTTATTCGTGTAAATCGTGTAAATAAATAGAGAATGAAAATTGCCTAACCATACTTTGCCCGAGAATTTGTACAAATGTAAATGTGTGAGTGGAAATTTTTTTTTTTTTGAGGATCATGACAAGTATTTCTTGACACCCCTTGGCTAGCAGTGGCCATGGAAACATGAAATTCATTTATGAAAGTTAAAACAGGTGATTGGATATACCTACACACGGTTTTTTTTTTCAAGGCAGAATATAGTATATTCACCGTTCGTGCGAAATTTTGTAAGACACATGTTTTACCAACGTTACCGAGCAGCAGTAACTAATTTGTTATTACTAAATATCGAGGAACAATGAAATGAATAATGAAATTGATTTTATGCGCTGGTGAAATAATCGACAATTGAAACGTCAATAGCGTTTTCCTCGTCGGAAGGAATTAATTAATCGTGAAAAAGATTCTTTGTCAAACATCCGAAAAGTGGCATTACTTTTTCTTAAACCATAAAAACTGTTGGATACGTAGGTGACGGAGACCGATTTCTTTAAATAAACAAATTAGTAACTTGACTCTACATCAGAAATCGAAATAACTGTTTTAAATTTCTTGGTTCACAATTTTGAAATCAGCCTGAAAGCCGTCATCGATATAAACACTATTACTGAATTACTGTAGTTCCCCAAATGCGGCTCAAATTTTGTAAATACATTTTTTTAGATTATTGCTCGAACAAATAAAATTCCGCCTAATTTTCCTAGATTCCCACATATTTTTGAAATGTAAAGCAAAAGTTGAATTGAAATCTGTATTTTTCTTTGAAAATAATTTTCAAATTTAGGGCAAAAAAGTGTCCAAAACCAAAATTGAAAGAATTCGAAAAAGTTATCTCTTCCTTAAAAACGACAGTACAATTGTTTATTGAATGCGCATTGCTTTCAAGCAGAATCATAAATCATTGAATTGTCATACACCATGCGATATCGTAATGAAAAGGAACGCAATGCACAGGTAGCTACTGCAATCAATACTGATTAGCTTTGTATATTATGTGAAGTTAAGCACGTAATGTTTTAAAGCATTCGAACGTGAAGTCAAATATATTTGGAAAAAGGAAAGGAAGATTATCGTTACAAACTAAATTGACTAAGAGTGAATTTTTAATTACGCATACAATCACCGACCAAAGATTTTTATTACAGTTTCCTGTTTCTTTCTTTTATTGTGAGTAAAGAGTACGTCTTGGCACATACGCAATTTATAATAACAACTCAGTAAGTTGAAATGTTTCTCGTGCGTATTCAGTTCTTCATTTTTATTGTAGCAGAACATATAAAAAATGTTTTAGGTATTTGTCTAGATATAAATTTACTAAATAACTAGAAATACTTGAAGTTGTCCCAAAGAGAAGTAATATTGAAAAGTTGTTTAATAAATTGCACTTTATTTATTATTCATTAAACTGCTTTAAATCAGAATTTGTAACATTTGACTCTGTTTAAGTGCCCTGCACCAGTTTAGACGAATAAACGCGGCACGATAGGCGATATTCGATATAGAAAGTCTTTCACACTCTGCCATGAATTATTATTACTCGATTATCTCAGATTCGAAGTAATAGTAATCGACAAATAATTGGTTCCCTATACTAACAATAGGATAATACGACCGTCACTCTTTTTACACGTTTGCTATAGAGGGAGAGAGATACCGACACGTCCTTCGGTGGTGAACGGAACCTTCGTTGACGATATAAAATTCCCACCAGTTCCTGCATCCGCTTTGAGATGTGTCATTTCAAGCAACTGCTTGAAGATCATACTTCTCATATTACGTTTCGTGAGAAGTATTTACATTCTAAACTTAGTTATTCTCTAATTAAATATACAAAAACTTCGACGTTCATATTTCAGATAATATGTGGAATACTCTCCTTTTACTTTGATCTACATTTCGCAATACCAGTAATTTCTAGAAACGAAAAATAACAGGCGGACTAATTTTGAATCGACCAGGATATATTTTTCTTATTTTTCTTTCTTTTTTTTTTTGGTGAAAGCAAAAGAGGTACGTATATCGTTCAGAATTCTATTCACGATGATTCACCCTCTTTACTTTTACTATTACACTTTCGCCAAAACAAAATTGAAGATACAACTTAACAGGTATTCATGTGAAATATATTAAACGATTCATATTCTATATCACCATAAATAATTTCTTCCATTGATTCATTCATTAAATTAATTGCAATTCGAATGCTTCAAAAAATTCCAAACACCAATAACAAATGGCACGTATATTATTATATTCATTATGAAACGTGACGCAGGATAAATTTATTGCTACAAATATAATTAATCATTGCGCTCTTCAAAGCATATTATTTATGAACGTGCGACGAAGTGTATATATGTATAGAATATTTATGAAACCATACAATTTTAAGCACGAACTGCACATACGTGTTGACATGTTGCAATGCACAAAGAATGCATCTAACAATATTTTGTGACAGTCTGAACGTATATTTTACAACGTTATCACTTTTGTACGGATGCGTTCATCCTACAGGTAGTTTAATAAATAATAACAATAATATGGGACGGCGACAAAGCACAAACATCGAGCATTTCTCCAATTATTTTATTCCATACGGAATATAATATCAAATATATATAATTACACAGTAGTTCTCTTTTCATGAACGTTAGTTATTACATCGCATCGTTTGAAACAGGTCTCAGTGCTTTTACTACAAACAGTCGACGAATCGTCGTTCGACAAGACTAGCATGCGATGAAACAATAGGGTAACAGTTTCACTATAGCTTTACAACGTACGTGGAATCATTTCGAAAAGGTTGTGGACCATCGCTATTCGCCCGTGAATATTTTCTTTCCACTCGGAACGTGTTCCGCCTACATCGAATAATTATTCCTGTCGGCTGACAATCCTTCTGTCGAAGCTATTTCACCGACGGGAACAATCCTTTGATAAATTCCCCCGTGAACAGTGGTTTACCCTTCGCGGGAAAAACATTTGTATAATAACCACTTTTCTTTCTGTTCTATTTCCAACGTTTGTTCCTTCATTCATTAATTTATCTTCACTTTGTGGACGCCGAGATGAAAGAAATAGCGATACTTGTATTATTCTTGATGTTACGACAATTTTAGGAGCTCGTAGAAGGTCCTAAAATGTGTTATATTATTTTTTAATTAATTTTATTATTAAAATTGCATTTAGCAAATGACTTCTGACGTTATTTGTAAAGCGCAGAAACAATTTGATCTCATCTGGCCTCTATGTTTAATAATCATCGTACACGATGAATGGCATATTATATTGGTTGTACATTTTTGCTTGGTCTTTTGAAATATTCCTGCGCCCAGTTAGCATGGCCTCAATTAAGTTAGTATTACCTCATTCTTACGATTCTCAACTTCGAGCGGTATTGAGTATTGTCCAATAACGTCTTCCTGGTGTGACGCAACACGTCATTTTTCATAATGCTGAAGAAGTAACAATTCTTTATCTTATCCTTCATTGGATGCAAGTAAACGTACAATATTAATTTAAATGCGCGTCCTGGAAAATCTTGAAGGAACATGCGCGGATTAAATGAATTATAATAAATTTATTCTATGAAAAACTGATAATAACTATCATCGAAGTAAGTTTCAGTTAAAAAAAAAGAGTTGAGAATTTATTTAAATCGCATTGAAGATTTCATTAAACAAATTTCAACCTGATCGCGTTTCGCGGTTCATCCTGTATATTACACAAATATCAATATGAATACACCACTAATTATTCACAAAATATCCATAATGTTCTTAACCTTTATGAGAAACGTAACAGACCTCCTGTTTCCAACCGACTGACGAAACCATCATTAATTCCAAAATTTTTTAATACGTTTATTAAACAAAACCGCATATATTGCAAGCCCGAAATGCAAATGAACAAAGTGCCATTGAACTACAAGTATCTAAAATGAGGAACACGTGCAGCGAACGATATCCTTCGGATAATCTCAAAGGCACGAACCGCAAAATGTCATTGATCTGTAGTTCACAAGCATAACGTTTCGCGAAATTCGCCTGGGTCAACCTGACAAGCGTCATCATTAACATAAGTGAAATCTTATCTCCATCCATCCGAACTGTGGCCGGAGGGTACTCGAAATCTATGTCATCCTGGGTAAAGAAAGAAAAAAAAAGAAAGGAATAAGATACCTGCTCATAATATTCAACAGAGGTGGGTCAGACCGCATTGTTTCTCAGAATCATGCGTTCGACGTTGGAATTCCCATGAGCATTGAATGAAATAGTTAAAAAGAAAAAGGTAAAATTGAAATACAATCGAATAATTTGAGAAGGCAAAGAATTTTTATGCAAATATTAATATAGACAGTGGAGAAGGAAATCAAATTTCGACTGCCCTGTAATTAATTTGTTTTGTTATTAGGAAGCTGTCATAATATATGATTTACATGACATAATTTGTCGTGTATGCATTTTGCATATATTAACACTCTGCCGGCGACGCCCGGGTCCGTTTGCCCCCACCGCTGTAGACTCGATGCTCGCTCATTGGCAGTGTAGTTTGTTCGAAACAGAAAAAGATAAATATAGCACAATTTAACTATTCCAACAAATTCTGTTTATCTGATAGTCCAACGATAATTACCTTGATTAATTAATAATGTCAGTGACCGTAGTTATTTGTATAATTCAACCCCACCTAATTTTCATTGAAAGTAAACCCACTTTTGTATCCCAACAATTAACTGTTGGGGCCAATTGGTACCGGAAGTTCGGTCGAACCTTCAAAATATCGAAATACATAATGATCAGAAGGAACGGATAAGCGAATGACCGCGAGAGAAAGTCTAGAAAAAAACAGTACAATGATATAACTGCACGCAAAATATGACTGGAAGATTATAATGGCAACTGTTCTCGACTGCGTTCGTTCTCGCAGTAATTTTGAAGACGGTGAGTGGGGCCGAGAGAGTTTGTTGCCAATCAGTTTGTGAAAGGTGTAAAACCAAAATTCGATGGTGCCTATTCACTGCAAGGTATGATACATTCACCATCGACTTTTGATGAAACGATTAGTGGATTACATTGTTTTTCAGTTTAGAGAAGATTAAGATATTGTAACACCTGTTACAATCTTTATAATTTTAACTCATAAGATTACGATTTAACGGTCTAACATTTTATTGAACTTTCCAGAGAACAGTTCTGAGATAATTTGTTCTTTGCTTATCGTCCGATACAATACTTTGAATTGTATTAATTAATATTAATTTTAATTTGTAACAATATCCGCGCTTGAACTATTCTAATAATCGTGTGAAATTATTGACAAATTTTGCTCAATGCATTTATAGGTCGTATTAATTTATTAGTCGTTTATTCCTATGCAATTAACAATTAAGCTAATAGTTTGGTACGTAGGAAATGTCGAACGAAATTACAATTATATATCAGCAATAATTTCGTAAGTATTTGTCGTATCATGTTGAAACTTTCTCAGAAGCACGTTATGATTCAAATGTACTTGCCGCTGGAAAAGTTGCACAAATACAGACAAAGTACCAAAAAGTAGACGATCAAGAAAGATTGCAAGACGACCGAGAGAAAGTAGAGAAAAGGCACAATTATTATGCGAATAATAATGGTTATGCAATCCTGTGACTAATAACAGGCAAGATAGTTTGCATGCTGTGTTTTTTAATTAATCTGAAACAGTATTAATAGACGCCAAAATCGAGGTCTTTAGTATTAATAATAGAATAATGATTCAATAATGGATCATGTGAAATCGTCTAAAATAAACAAGCTTATTTTCTCGATTTAAAAGTCAAAAGCCTATTGACATTTATGTAATCGCTGTCCGAATATTGGTATCATTGCATAAATTCATTCAAACAGTAACTATTCTATATCAATAATTATTAAATTTGAGATAAATAAAAATTAATCAATATTCGATTCAAAGAAGAATACGTGGGAATTATATAGGATATTGATAACATTTTACAACGCCAACGATATTCATAATATCTTCTTTATTTTCTAACGAGCAATACGATTTCGACCATTGTCAATCAATTTTGGTAGAAGTCCGGATCGTATTTAACGCCATAAGTACGTGTAATCCTAATCATGTTACTCTCTTCTTAAAAACTAATCAGTCATACTTCATATACTCCTATAAACAGTGCTTGAATCGTTACAGTGATACAAAAATAATTGAAACGTCGATGAGAATTCTGGCAAAGTTCTTTTCGACTGGCAACAAGAATTGAAAGGAAAGTGCCTTCAAATGGCAGCTATTTATCGAGAATATTAAGAGTCGCGTACCACACTTCTTTCGATTAAGAATCGACAACCAACCGGTTTGGTGTGCCATATTTCAAATAAAGTTTTTAATTGTTAATCGCAATTAAACGCGTATAGTTAAAATAAATGTTTATTGCTGCTCCATATCATTATTAAATTATCATGCTAGTCTTTTCACTCATCTTTTGTTACGAAATTTGATCTCTTATTTACAATTACACTAAATTCATAAAAAGTTAAACTCCCGATTATTTTTCAGAACTTATTGCTCGTTGGAAGTTCCATTTGTTTCCGACTCTGACTTCTATTCGTCTCACTTATGCTGCCTCGTTTTCTATCTTTCATTCTTTACTACGTACTTTCAACTGCACTGATTCGAATCGCTTCATTTAAAGATATCAATTAATTTCACTTATTCAGATCGAGACATTCTACGTGATTCCTCTTAATTTATTTCGTTTATCCATCGTGGTCCTCTCTTCTTCGTTGAATTAAATTTCATGTATCGTTCGATAAATTTTCCAAAATTTGTCGCCAATTCGTAAAAAAATACCAGAAATTGTGCACTGTACTCATTTTTATTCGCATTATTTCTAATTAAATATAATTCACAAGCAAGGGCATATTCTTTTCAAACAAAGAAACCCTCAAATTTTCCATCCCGATTAGCAATAACAAATATCCACGCAATATTTACATACAATGCAACATTCTAGTTAAGCATAAACATACTCGTCAGACAACATCCGACTGTTTCACATAAAGAAGACCCCAATGAACGCAAATTCAATAAATACGAAGACTTTCACTCAAGCAACCACTACACATATCGCGGAGCCTCCAAAACATCATGCGGCTCGAGCTAGAAAATGATATTCTCGATCTACGGTATTTTCCTGCACGGATATACAGAACTGAGAAGTCGCGAGAAAAAAAACAAGAAAGAAGCAACACGCGATTCGCCAGGCAGCATGATCTCGTGGACGCTCTTCTCACAGAAACAAACGTATCTATTATACACTTAAGCATAGAAATTAAACATATTATCGTAACTACGACCTCGACTCTTCTTTCGCACATCTCTCCGTAAAGATAGACGAAGTTTACCACCGGAGCTGGACTACTTCTAAAACAGGTCTTATCCCATGGGTTTCGATAGTCTCTCGAGTTCGACCACATTTCTCCACGGAGCAACACTAGTTCTTCTGTTCGTCCCACGAACCACGAGTCTCGTGGTCGGCCCCATTCGCCCGCTTATTTTAATCGACTAGTCACGTGTGTTATTGGATGCACCTTGTCCTCGCTATTTTGATTATTAATTTCGATTAACTTTCGCGCAGTGTGCATGCTGTTCAGCTGTTTGATTTCCACCCTCTTCGCCTCGTGGCCGTTCGTCTTTCGACCCCGTTGGCACACGATACATATAATCTCAGCAAGGATCCTGTTTCTCTGTTTCTATACCTCTTCCTTACATCCTAGCTTTTCTTGTTCTGGTTCAGGATTCGTGTTGGTATTCTAGTTGATCGCTGATGGTTTTTTGCTGCGATTGCTGTTATTATCGTCGTTCTACGGCACTCTGTGTGTTACGCCCGTTCTGCGACCCGGGCGAACCGATGCGACAATGTGACCAGCCAATTAAGGGAAAGGAGTTCAACGGTAGGCCTTTGCCCTTTCCGCCCAGGCGAATAGGTCCACGCTGGGAATCGCTTCGAAATCTGTGCAGGCCCTCAGCTCGTTTCTGTATGACGACAGAAGGAACGTTTGAATATAATGGTTTCTGTTTGGTGGTTTAGTTTTTCTTAATTTCGAACGAGTTGAATTGCAGACGAGTTGTTGGCAGGTGTTTGCGAGGGACATGTGACAAGCAAATGAGGAAGCCGTTTATTGATTTATCTCAGCTACGCCGTACGAGATATTCCAAATCGGAGTTAAGTTGAATAGCTCGTTGAAAATAAATTATGTAATTTTGTGCAAAGAATTGACCGAACGCTCAACTTCTGCCATCAACCGTCGTTTATATTTCATTATTTCAGGATTAAGTACCGTCCGAAGCAGTACGGCGACTTTAAGATAACGTAATCGATTAAGAGTTACCGACTTACCCTGCTTGTGGTCTGAGGAATACGTTCGGCTGCATGTGCGAAATACTGTTACCATTGTCGCAGAATATTCTTGCCAATGTAACGTTGCGTAATCCAGCTAGTTGCTCTGCAACAGACAATTACGAATATGATATCTACTGCGTTTTAATAATTATTCGAGGCTAATTGTACCATGAAGCCCTGTTTTATCCAAATTGTTTCGAACCTTACAGTAAAATCTTTAACTTCCTATCAATAAAATCGTTAACTATAGAAACTTAATTACATGTTACGATATTACATTATTAACATGTTTTCAACCATTTTATTGTATGATTAATGAAGAACTTCCGTCTCTTCCGTATTATCCAAGTTTGTCGATTATCCAAAGTCCGGTGTTGCTTACCTGGCGTGAAAGGATAGGGCTGGTATAAAGAATCGTAGAAGTATCGATCAGTGTGACGTGTTCTTGAAAATTGTTCGTATATCAAACAGCGGAAGGTCGGTCCCAACAAGCCGTCGTCCAATGGCCTTTCAGCCATACCGCCAACAATGAGATCAACGTCGTCAGGATGAGCGTAAGTTGTCCGCAATTTCTTCACAATCTGTTGACAGAGCACGGAGAGTGTTTAAACCTTGCACAGTCTAAGATTGAATGATTACAGGAAAAAGTAAAGTACTGAAAGTATGTTTCAATTAAACAGCAATACTGTAGAATGTAGAATATTGATTGGGCTTTAAAATGATTATTTTGTCAAGTACCTTTCAATATCCTTTGTTAAATTCATCAACGTATCAGTAATTGTTCGCAAGAGGCAATTTTATCCTATGATGAATAGAATGAACTTTTTACTGGCGAAATATTTACCTCTATAGGAATATGATCCGAAAAATCATCGAAGTTCTTCGCACTTGGTAGGCCACAGTATTTGCGATAGTGATTATAACCAGGCAAACCGTGATCACGACCACGCTGGATGTCCAAGCTGATGGTATCCAAGCCTAAACTGTTTTTATTTGCTGCGTATAGTTTACTTGTTACCTGTGAACACGAGCAATTTCTCTTTTAACATTTTTATACTATCATCAACTCCCCAATTGCTTCGATACGTTTCATCTAACTGCCAATCTTTTATGAATCAACGGTATCGATATCAGCTTATCAAACTCGTTATATATATTTATATATATATATTTATTCTATTTTATTTATCAAATGTTTCAGTGCAAAGCATAACAGAATTTTAAATACATTTTTTCCTACGAGCGTGGAACATGTACTCACATCTTTAATTACACTGATGTCCATTTTCTGACTAGTCTGAGTAGCCATGCCACGCAGCAAACCATCGAATACTTCGTCAGACTCGATCACACTCGGCTTAAAGAAATATTCCGCTAATAAAAGCGTCTCGTTCATCTGACGGGAATTGTCCGTTAATCTGTAACAGAAACAAAATTTAGGACTGATCCGGAACGAAGATGAAAAGTGAAATATTTAAATTAGATAATCGCATTAAATTGATAAAGAGATGGAATAAGAAAAAGAAAAATAACTGTGCGATTAGTCTCTCGAATGGTAAAAATTACCTTAGCTTTCCTTGCATCAAGGAAGTCAAGAAACGCAGAGCCGCAGTCGCGACCTCATTGCTAACCGCTGGATCATCCTCGGAGTTATAGTTACGATTGTAACTATTTCCAACGGTGAGTCCAACAATTCGAGTGTATCTCTTGCCCAGCAAGATGGGTAGCCACTCCCTGTACGTAATATGCTGAATCTCAGCAATTACTATACGCCTGGCTTCCTGATACAATGTCTCGTCGGACCAGTTGGGATTCAACTCGGCAAGCTTGTTTGCAATTTCATTGTGCTCGCGATGCCAGACAGTGTGCATCACGGCCAATTGTGGATGAACGTTCACACGAGCGTCACCTGTATCGAAAGGAATATCATTAATGATAGATGTATTAAGAAAAGAAATTCTTTAGTGAAATTCATTAATATTGCATAATGGTTTAACAGTTTAAATAATAAAAAGGTTCAAATAATCACCGGAATTGTAGCATCCTTCTATGCACTCGGACAAAATCCCAACACCGTCAAGCGGCAAAAATTGGTGATCGTTTTCATTGCGAATACGCAATCGACCACCCTCGAACTCACGGAGTTCACGAGACTTCTTCAGGGTAGATCCGTAAACAGCTGAACCGTCCAAGAAATGGCTCGCTTGGTTCATCTATCGGATAAAAATTGCATTTAACTGTATCGTCCCTTGTCGATGATACCGATCGAAATATTCTGTCGTCGAATTATTATTCGTTAACTGTTTAAACAAAAACCAACGTGGGAACTAAATGCAAAGAAATAATAATCGATCGCTGTTATTTTTTAAGTAGCTGTTATAATAATCGTGCCAAATTGTAGTCAGGAATTTCTAATTCTGTAATCTATAACGAAAAGGAAATAAATAGTTATACCAACCTGCTCCACGGGGCCAAAAGTGCATTCCGACCTGAGGACCGGCAACGATCGCACGTAATTCATGCATCGTACGTAATGTTCACCATAAACGGGATCTCGGGTAGGTATCGTAATTGGGGAACAGTCAGGGTGCACGTGTCGCGGGGACAAGGTGTTTCCGTCCGATCGACAGCACACGATCGGCTTCCCTGTCGACACTGTGAATAACAATGAAATAAAGATAATCTGTTCTCAATGAGATTAGTATTTTTCTGTTCTATTTTCCAATGGATGAAACGAAAGCTCACCCATTTTGCGCACTGGTGTATGCGAGATGTCGTGCGCAACGAATTGGGCCCACTGCATCACGGTCAACGTTCTACTGACATCCGATTGCTCGTTTGCCGTCGAAAGAGCCACGCTGACACTTCTGGCACCCGGAAGTGGTCTTTTCGTGTGCCCCATGTACCTCGGTTCTTGAATTCCTGGCCGGCAAATCAACAATTAAACTAGCGTTCTGCAAACAATTACCACGTCGTCGAATCGGAGTAACACTATGCTATACATGTGTACGTTGCAAGTCCGATCAGCAAATTCATTTTCAAAGTTGAATCCATCGATTCGAACGAATTTTCGCAGCTACCACGGTCGTTTATCATTCTCTCTATCTGTCGAGACGCGAACAAACGATTGTCAATAAATGTTACTTTGTACGGAAGGCCTGAGAGGGCTGCGCACTTTTATTACTCGAAAAAATTCATGTATCTATGCACCTGCCAGGTTAGACAAGGATCAATTGGTAATTACACGATCGCCCGTAATTGAGCACAATAATAAATGGCAGATACCAGTCGGTTACTCCGATTTCGACGATTTCTGTCGCGTGTGCACGGTGAAATATGCCCGTGCAGCGCGAGAGCGAGGAACAGTTTGCGATGTATCTACGATTCTGAACAACGTGATCGAGCTGCGAACAATCCCGGACCTAACTGTGCCTAAACCTGCCTCGGCTCGCGACCAACTCGTCAGAGACCAATCAGTACAGACAAAACCATCATTTTCCCTTTAACAGCCTGACGATTTACCTATCTAACCCTTACTGTCCGTAGTTGCACGTTCCTCTCTTATTTTATTCCCAAACAATTTTTCCACCGGCCTCGTTTTCGTACATTCCGTGGTCTTCGACACGATTGAAACATCCGCTTTTGGATATTTTAGACGCTGATTGATCCCTGGATCGATCGGGCCAACGATGGCTCTCGCGCTGCATAGTAGCAGTACAAAATACTGTTCTACTATCTTCGACATGACGTTCTGATGCGTTATCGACGACACACACGAGCCGAGAACAGTCTTTTCGTATGTACAGAACCGTTCTCGGGCTCTTGTGCGATTGTTGCGTTTGTTTGTTTCATCAAACGAACACGCCGAGAACGCTCGCAGAAGGAATCAAGTGACTTATCTATGTGGCTGATGAAGGTGCCCAAGTGAGTGAATCGAACTGGGAGATATGTTGTCTCTTTTGTCTTTTTCCCGATCTTCGATGGTCTATTAAAGTCGTAATGAAATCGTGCTTTCGATAGGTAACGTTGGTCGAAACGAATGCTAAAAAACAAAAACACTTCGATCTGTCTCGTGTTGAACAGCACCGAGAACGACTCCCAATTCTCATTCGTTTGTCTCGGACACCTTTAACGAGACCCGTATACCGCAATCAACAGAAAATATTTGAAACTAGTGTTACAATAATATATATGATACATTATTAGGTATATCCGAATTAGTTTACATACACATTCTACTGCTGGATAGAATCTCCCGACCGGGGCACCCTATTGTAGGCAGTATTATTCACTGCTACACTCAGGCATATTATGCTCTATGTGCCTTATCGCACAACAACTGTAATGTAAATCACAGAATATAATTTGTTAAGCCAATCGACGAACGGTTCTTTTTTTTTTTTTTTTTTTTTCAGGGATCAGAGAGTGTGTTCGTTTTCGTATATACGTAAGCGTTAGATAAGAAATATCACTTATTTTGTTCTTTTATTTTATTTTTGCGTCCGTCCGTCTGCCCGTCTGTCCGTTTGTCTGTCTGCTGTGTATTTTAGGTGTGTATGTATGCATACATATATATGCATCCCATGTCTCGTGCGTTTGTAAACGGATCAGGTGGTTTAGTAGGTCGAGGTTGGATGCTTGTGTGCAACAGCAGGTAGTTGCAACGATTTCGAGTCATGAACGGGAAACAAACGTTTGTTTTCGTTCAATTGTCGATACTTGATGGGTTTTCAATGGTGCTGAAAATACACGACCGACGAAATCATACCGGAAAAAAAAGATATGGGAATGTGATATTTCTGAGTGCAACGAATGATTGAATGGCGTTTGGTTATTTTGTTATGCGTGCGTCCTTGATGCATCGAATAATTCGCCCGACGGTGTAGAATTATGCGGTGAACCTGTTCGGAGAAGCGAGTTAAAGAAGTCAATTCTACAGGTTGAACGTTTGTTTTGACACTGCAGTGAGAGTTATGTGACAAAGATCGAATGAAATGTGCCTACAGGGTGTTCGGGGGGAGGGTGAAGAATGAAAACGAAATTATTTTGTACATCAGAAGTTGTACTTTTAGTTGATTGAAAATTCTTCATTCATTTTGTACGTATTAATAATTAGAAGGACCATAGAAAATATTTAATTTAAACGTAAAAGGATATAAATTTCGATAATTTATTGAGGTATCGTGATGGAATATTCGATCAAAATATTGTTATAAGGCTGGTCGTACGTATAAATGTATTTTCTATTTTAAAGAATAGAATTTCGTGTTAGTATAAGAAACGTTCTTGGGCAATATTTTTCAGATGCAAATTAGACTTTCAGCAAGATTCATTCGCCTCGTTATTAAATTCTACCTTGAGAAATAAAAATAAAATAAGGAGGATGTAATCAGAATTGTTTATACAGGGAGAAGGTATCGTTACAATTTATTACGCTACCCTAGCCAATTGTTTTTGAATCGAACTCTTATAGAAATTGTGATAAAAAAAAAATTACAGTTAAAATATCACACAAATACCAGATAAATAATATCTGCGTAATATTAAAATTATATGCAAAGGTGATAATAAGAAGAAGTTCATCCAATGATGATTCGAATTAGTAATCGAAATGCAGAGATTAGTATGTGGAATATTTACGAAGCCATGCTTCAATATTGCAAAGAATGTGACCAAAGTAATTTGAAATTTAACGTCACGTTTCAATTTATGCAAATTTCTCCCCCTTCTTTTTTATCCGCAATATATGAAATACTGGGCGTGTATAAATTGCTTCAACGTGAACCTTCGCAACGTTTCTTACCGCCTGCGTAGCACTCTACGGTCTGTAAATATTCACAGAAATACAGCATAATACCTACTTGATCTGCAACCCTGGTCTCACAATCAGAACCACCAATACATATACACCGATGCCAACTGATTGGAAATAATTGATACAGATTGCAAACGATTGCGAGAAAATAAATCATATGTCTTTAAGGATTAGAAACAACACATTGGAATGTTTGTGCAAGAAACGGGGCAATAAAACGATGAACAAATAACCGATCGTTCAGTATCTTCCTCCGGTATGATTGCCATTATGGTATTCAACCTCGATGTCATCAAACAATATTAACAATTCCACATTTTGCCAAAACTCTCATAAAAGTGTCCCATGACCTACGAGCAGGTGATATCCACAACGAGGATATCCGTTCCAAAGAATGGACCATCAACGAAAAGCTACAACCAGGACCAGAAGAAACGACCAAGTAATAAAAAAGAAACAAAAATTAAAGGACAAAGGCGGGTGTACGTATATGTATGAGAGGAGACAAAGGAAGCGCCAAACGTTTTCAGAGGCTGCAAATAATTGTTCGATTATTATTCCACACAAATAACAACGAAACCACGGTACGCGGCTCACAGGCTAGAACAAATCTCGAGCTGTTCTTTCGTTTGCAAACCGTATGTGTCTCTTTCGTTACCAAAGCCCGGCCAGTGAAGGAACATCAACGATCGAGTCGCGACGCAGCCCGTCCACGACGGCAAAGTGTCTCTGAATGAAAACCGGTCGCGAGTCGCGGGTCACGCGAGAGGATCGAGAATTGAAAGTGTGCCCGGTGAGAAACGAGCTAACGAATCGAGAATACGATACACGATCGTACGGGATTAATCGCGAATTTTCACTGAAAAACGGGGCGGCATAACAGCGAAACATGATAGACAAGTCGATCTCTTCTTTTGGATATACCTTCGACCGGCAACGGTATTCTATCAGCGACAAAATTTGACGGGTATCATGGGACGAGATGGTAGGTTCGAAATGTGAAATCTCCGTTTGTGAAAATTAGTTTGGAAGTTGCGGGTTTCTAGATATAGGGATTCACCAGATGCAAATATAGAAGATAGAAAATGTTTGCGGCAACTTGGACAAAAAATAGACTATCTTCGATGCAGCGTATTAGTTCATTCTATATGTTGGTGGGTTCTCTTTTCGGCGAGGAGGAAAGTTCAGTTTTCAACAATCTACCGATTTCTCGTTCTTTTAAATTTACGGCAAATCGTACGCTGCACTCAAGATAATCTATTCTTGCTTAAATTGTGCCAACATTTTTCCTGCAAAGATTCTATTGCGCGATTCCAAATCGTATGCCGCAAAAATTGTCTTTCTTCGCCAAATACTTGCAGCCGAAAAAAATGGAGTGAAAGTCCTGCGCGAATATCTGTTACAATACAAGCGACCTGCAACTTCCGAACAACCCCGGTTACTACAAGCTTACATTTTATCATTCAGATCTACTATCTAATCCCACGATGCGCAAGAAATTTCGTCCCGATTGGCCACCAGTGTCTGTCGAAAGTACGGCCCTGCATTTTCTTGGTCCCTTTCTGCTAATGATCAGAAACGGTAGGAAAGGTCCTTACCGTCGAAATATTTTGGGAAGAGAATTCTGTTGTACGCGGTCATCGCGCTACCCCAGCTCGGATTCTCCACGTTATTGCAACTGCCGTCCATGCTTCGATACTTGACCCTGGGATCGCAGATCGTGTTCTGCGACGCCGCGCAGGCGGAGCTCAACGGGGTGCCCTGGAGTGGAAGGGTTGAAATGAAACGTGCGCAGTCGTCTTTATCCAGGCCGAATCTGTAACACGTAACTGTTGTTACTCGATGCTTTGTCATGTGCACGGGTGGAAGGTGCAATAGACGAATTTATTCTTCTACGGTTTTTACTTAGTATTGCGATTTTTAATACAAAATAAGTATTTCTGTTTTCAATCCTCGGGCATGCCTGAAGAGGCATGGTTAATGTTTGCAATCAGTAAGCAATTGTAGACGCGATTTAAATTGCTGTATTGAGTATTTTATACGTTATTAAATAGAAGAAATGTTTTGTCGTAGAAGAAAATAACTAGAGATGGCATGCTCAACGAATCGGGACAAAATTAAATTTCCAAAAGTCTTTCTTTTCAGTTACACGAATCCTTTTGTCGGTTTTAAATCTAAAGATTTAACTATCGACATCGAAAATCCCATGCATACGTACAATAAATACCTATGAAATCCGTTTAATTGCACGTAAATCCAAAAAAATCAAACAATACAGTAACGACAAATTGTTGTACGGAACGTTCGTATAGATATTCAGCGGACGATTATTGAAATACCAATGCGAAGTGATTAATAAGGGACACCGGTTGTAACCGTCCGTCGTAGCAACGACTGCAAGAGACTTGAGAACCTAATGGGTAGAATGTTACCTGCGGCAGCTCTGATGTAGGAGATAGGACGAAGCTTTCATCGCCACGATGGCGTCGAGGCCTCTCTCGAAAGCATCCTCGGAAGGATATGAATCAAGGAATTGCTTTCCAGCCGGCGTGTGGGCCTTCAATTCGACGCCAGCGTTCGCGATATTCCTTTCGAGGGTGCTCATACGATCGACCAAGCTTTGCGCGAAACTGATCGAGTTGTTCAAGACCTTCTCGTCAATGTGAGGGAAACGCCGATTATGGAAATGACCCGTGTCTACGACGCCCCCGTAAGGGTAGTTCGTCATCGGCAGACCTGAAAGGGTACCTTTAAAAACGTCGGTAAAAAGGATTCAATAAATTCACTAGGAGCTTGGCCGCTGCCTTAAATTCATGCGTAAGACTTCAGCGAGTTTTTACTTTTGACGAGCTCATCGTCGATAGAAAAATATTGTGAAGAAGGGAAAGAAGTCTATGGAGTCTTTTTTCTTCTTTCTTATTTTATTTTAATTTTTTTATATTAATATACACGCATGTATGTGTATGTATATAATTATTGGATCAGTTAAAGGACAATTGTTTTTCCTTTCTGCACCCTTCAGGTGGTGGACAATTAAGAAAGATTGGCACGTATAAAAATTGTAATATGTCACGTGAATATGCGGCACAGTGTAGTGTGTACAGGTGAAAAGAAATAGTAGACAAAATAATAAATAATGGAAAAGAAGAAGAAATACTTGAAATTGGAGATAATCAGAAAGTTACACTGCATTGCCAATAAACGATTAATTTATTTCTTATTCATTTCATAGACAGAAGTGCATTATCAAAAGTATTGCAAATAAACATTGAACCCGGAAAAAAATTAATACCATCGTAAATCATAAGATAAAAACAAACGGACAAACTAAATGACGCTGATTCGAAATCACAAAGCAAACGTTCAACATATTTTCATTCACAACCTGTTACAAACAGCCTGTTGACAGTAATCCAGAGTAAAACGAGAAAAAAAATAGAAAAAACAATTAAGTAGAAAAATAGCAACGATAGACTCACCTGTATAACTGGCAAGGTAATTCTGCAGGGCCATTGGCAATTTGTAGGCGCCGATAGAGTGCGAATTCCCCAGGAATCCCATCGTCTGCAGGGACACCCAGAGTATCGCCAAAGTAGCCACAGAGCCCGCCATCAGGCCACCGGCTGCACAAAACCAAATGATCTCTGTTATTGTCTGCCCACGAAAACCCTCTGAACGATGATTCAACGCGTACACACCACTGTGTTTACAAAACCAACCGGGAACACCAATTTCATTCTTTTTGTCGTGAAAAGCTACGTCGCAAAATATCCTCAAGTGGACAGTTGAATCACTTCGTTATTATGTTGCCTTTTCTTCGCGAGGCTATCAAATCGAACTCATTATTGTGACCGGATAGTTTTGTTTCGGAGCCCGATTAGACTGGCAAGTCGAACGAGTCCAACAAAAGTGTTCTTTTCCCTTTTATTTTAAAGGCAAGATATGTATTGAATTTGAGAATGGCGTAGATCTATTGGTTGAACCGTTCAGGCGACGTTGCTTGTTGTTAGCGAATTTAATTCTGCTCGCAGTGTTAATTAAGTTGACAAATTGTGTTAATCGTCGCGGCGTTCGTTATTGTTTATTTAGACCTCTCGATTAAAATCGTGAATTTGCTGAGATTGTAAGAACTTTGACGTCACTGATAGTAGAGTGTCGTGGGGTTATCTGAACTGTACGTTCAATTTTGTTGAAGATTGAAGCTGTTGGAGCAATCAAAGGGTTAAATTTTGTACTGTATTATAGTAATTGTTACGTTAAGCGATTATTTTAATGAAGTACTGCCTCCAATTGCAGAGAAATAAAATTGCATATTAGTTGCTTGTGTATTTGGAAAACTGTGAGTTGAAATATTGGTTAAAGAATTTTTCCCAAATTTTCAGTGTGAACAGAAAAAACTCTAGGTCGTAGCATAATAGAATTGAAGGGGCTTATTACGAGTTCACTAGCTTATCAGGAAAACTTCCAAGTCCTACGAGAATTAAAAAAGAAAATACCAATCAGCTGCGGTATCGCAATCTCATGGCATGAGACGCGAGCTTTTCACGCTAACTGCCATTCTTGTCTTATCTAACCATAACTTACTCGCGTAAATGTATACGTAAATAGCAGATAACTTTTTCATTTGTAGGAAAAATCGTACGTTTCGACACAGAATTACTTCAGCTCTTATCAATATCACAAGCATCATATTTTTCCCTCGGACAAAAGTATCTCTAAGACATGATACCGATTTCCAAAACGCTTGAAATTCCCTCGCAGACTCCCGTGACACTGATGTATTATTTTCTAAATAGGAATACGGAATACGAAATACCGAATATTCAATCGAGAATAAAATTAGAGAAAGAAACAAGCGCCACAGAACGATTCAGAGGAGAATATTCAAATAAAGAGCACTCTTGCACAGTGGCAATTCAATCTCGAAATGAAGTTTTCATCTAAAATCGAATCGACAAAGCACAATTTCCCCAGCACGACGGTGTAAGCCGTGCATCAACACGGCTCAGACAATCTTATTTGCTTTAGTAATCGCACTATGCATGCATAGACCGAGGGAATACATCTAGGCGACTTGTTTTCGCGAAGCTAATATAATAAAGTGCCAGTTTTATTTTCTATTTATACCATCGATAATAAGTTCTACGGGCAGGTCTTAGGATCGAGGCTAGTCGTTTATCAACGTGCTTACTTTGCGTTATCATAAATGTGCACACGTGTGTTCAATGTATAAGTATTTGTCACTGGTACATTCCGTTCCACGTGATTTTCTGCACCTGCATAGCTCGACTATTCTGCATGGTTACAAAATCACCAGTTAAAGCAAAACTACCAATATTCCAACAACTATAATATTATCACCTGCTTGACAAAAATCGATTACTCAACTACCGAGGTACTCAATTAAAATTCCTGCAAAATTGACACAGGAGATTCATTCGTTGTCTGCCGTCTCAATTGAGCGAAGTCTCCGCAAGAATGAAGATAAAACTCCAAGAGGTGTTCTCCGTTTGATATCCGGACACCCACGCGGTTTCGACTCAGGTGAAAATGTGAAAAGAAACACGTGTGGATCACGTGATATTGTACAGGCACAGACAACGGCCTTTTTTTTCCTTTTCTTTCCTTTTTTTCCTTTTTTTTGTCGTCGATTGACCTGACCTTTGCAAATGTTTCGCGATGTATTTTTAGTAGCATGATCTCCACGCCTGTTTGCAGTAGGACAGTAAAGTTGAATATACATAGTTGCGTCATAGTTTTATGCTTGATGAAAAGTCAATTGATGAGAAGCTACCGGGGATGTTTGTTTAATTTTTCTGATGTTTTTGAACACTGTCGTAAGTTATGTTTTATGGTCGAAATTCTTTTGTTCTTGGACGGTACAATTCAAATTCGATTTCTAAAATTCGAATGCAATTGTAGTTTACAAATTTTAGGGATCCGTATAAGTATGAATTCATTGACTAGAGAAAAATGTATTTTGGTCTAAACGAGAAGAACTGCCAGAAAAAATGAATGCCATTTATATTTTAATTCTTCTATAGCATACAAAAATTGCATGAAAACCCATTTGCAATAGTTACATCATTTCAACAGTTTTCGGGCACATAAATTTATCCGAAAATTAATATCATGTAAAGCAATACTCGTAAAAATATTTGAAATGCTAATTTATTAAGTCCATAAGTAACGGTTGTATAAATATCAGAAAGAATGAAATGCTGTTAATATTCTTCAACGTTTGGTAGATATACACATACCTTCCTGGATTTGCAGCATGTAATCTAAATTAGTTTGGAATGAATGCCGCTCATAATTGACACAAGTGTCTTTCGTATGTACAAATAGCTAATTCAGTTCAATACCAAATAAGATGACATATTAGTGATTATATATAGCTATAGATATCGGATGTCTGCTGTGCTGTTTAAGTAAGCTGAGTAATTTTTAAAAATTTCAAGGATAAACGAAGATAATACCGTAATATAATGCAACTATTCCTGTGGCGTAAGTCCTCCATCGTATAATTGCGACAAGCAAAGGTAATGGAAACATTCGTCAATTTTCCCATTAAATGTAATGGAGATCGTCAAGAGTTACCTAAAATACTCACAACGAACACTTCATCATTTTACTGCCAATAATTTGCATTACCTCCCACATGTTCGTATTAAATGGATTATAAATGAAGCACTGCTAAAAAAACGAAATATCCGACAAACATATAAATTTGTATAATGGTTTAAAATTGTTGGAAAGATAATAAAATAACTACTTAATATAGTATACATTAGTATACCGGTATATTATACGGGAAACAAAACCGGCAATACGAATAATTTTTACAAAACATGTTTTCACTTGGAGTTTATGCGCTACGTTGCTGCAAACTTATAGATATATGCTTCTAATTGCACTTCTATTTTTAGTATGCCCTTCCGGATGTTGTGTAATTTTATTCTTCGCGATATTTGTCAATAAACGAGCGGGTACGAGATTTTATAGCAGATATAAAATGAAACAAAATTATTCTTGATACATGTTCAGCATGGGATTATCTCGTTTGACCGTGTATTTTATCATGTTTAAAAATATTTTCTGCATGATTCCGCTGCTACGCATTGCTTTCGCAGCCATTGTAAATCTGTTGTTCAATAATCAGAACCAATAAATTTCTCACCATGTGTATTATTTTTATTCGAAACTCTCTGCCACGGCACACCACCAAACTAAATATCTACTTCTGTGCTTTTCACATTTTTTTTTAGTGCCACGATTCCAATACCTCTGGCTTCCTTCTATTATTATATAACTTTGATAATATTGGTATTTCCGTATGAGAAAGTCGTACACTTCATTTTCCACGTTAGATCACAATTTATGTTTAAATCCTGTAACCATGCGAGTTAACTAGAAGACCGATAAACAGCTGACGACTGTAAAAATGTTTGCCCTGACCTAGATAACATTACTAACGTCAGTCCGTGTCCATACTAACTCATTCTCGATGATTAAATGTTCCATTAGAAATAAAAATATGTTTTTGCACATATTATCATTAATTTTATATAACATTACAATTACCATAAGACTGTGCAAAGTAATGCTGCTTATTATTTTGATAAGATCATGTCCTAACAAATATAATATCATAATAATTATACATATTAATTAAATATCACACTACGATTAATGCAAGGAAGGTTAATAATTAATTAGATGACTCCGTGATTAAGGTTCAGTGACATGGCGATGATACTTAAATGCATAAGGTGGTCGAGGGCAACAGTCCAAGGATAAGGATATTTGATATTTGATAACAGTGACAAAATATTGCCAAATATTACCATACTGAACTTCATTTGATCTAATAGAGAAGCGCCGCAGAAATTTGTTCAAGGCTCTGTTAGTTAAATGTAATGACCAGTGACCAGAGATTTACTCATTTTCATGAATTAAATTCATGAATATCCACGAATTAAATTAACCACTGTTAACAAGTCTTAAGGATTATATACGAATGATGTTCATCATGTTTACGATGGCCCGAAAATTCGTTACTGTTGTACATCGAAAACAAATAGTACCCATTTTTTAAATAGAAAGATTGAAAAAAAAACAAGCACAACTTTACCGGACACGTGATCCATAGGCTTCTCCAATCCGTGCATCGTGTATGCCCAACGATTGTTATCAACCGGCGCAACAAGAAACATTCTAACCGCGCAAAATCGAAACAGCTGCGCCTATGGTGGAAACGTTATTTCTGTATTTACCGGCACACTCAATGCGGATCTCACGAATGTTTTCTGGAAAATTCAAGGCTACCGCTCCCGACTTGATTTTCAATCAGACGCACGATGAAATTGAAACGTATTCGATCGTCGATCCACTGCACAGACTGAACGTATATACTCGTTACAAAACTGATCGCCCAAGGTGCAATCACTTCCAGAACGTCGCGCAGGTGAGTGCAAGTACTCGCGAACGGAGTGAGCTCGTGAAAATTTGCAGCGGCGGCGAACCGAAGAATGCGTCCAAGATAACGAAGACGACTGAACGCGAGTAACGCTCTACGGACTGCTGAACCCTTTCTCTCTCTTGTCTCTCTCTTTTTTGCGCGCTCCCCTCTCTTTCATTCTCTGTCGGCACTTATACAATCCCGTGCTCACAATCAGTAGCTCCGTCTTTGCCCGTCGCAATCAAGCGAACCATCCTCTCGCTCCCTCTCAGGTGTGTCACGCTCTTGCTCACGCTCTTGCAATGTACTATCACGATCTTTACCCTTCGCGTGGAAATAACCATAGGGTTGTCCCGGCTTGAATGCCTCATGTGCTCCTTTTTTTAGTCGCGTAACGTTGTGCACCCCCTCGGACTAGCGAATACTGTCGGCTTTATATTGCATACCGGTACAAGTTTCGCTCTGTCTTGCTCGTTCGAGCTCGTGCATGCAAGTTAAGCTGCGTGCACAATGACAAGAAGGTAGCAGAAATGGAGTACACCTCGGAAGCTCAATGAATTTCTTCTGTACGAAACAATGTTGCATGCATTTCGAAGTTTCGTTCGATATCTAATATTATAGAATTCTCTCAATTACGAATGCTGTTAAATAATACACCTATGGCGTCCTTCTCTTATGCCCTCGGAGTACACGCTCCGTTTCACTATTTTCCATCTCGCGTCCGACGCACTTGCCTTATCTTGCTTTCGTTTCTTCGAACATTCTGTCTACTGATACTACATATTTCCCACTTTCGGACGCACATCTCGTTATCTCCAACACAGGTGGCCATACTGTCTGTAGGTTACACCTTATCCTACACCCGGTGTAAACATATGCCCCAGCTTAAGTAACATACACATACAATAAAGAAATATGCACGCATTTGCCATGCACACATACATTCCATCTTTCTTCCACTGATATTACTGGAATGCCTCGTTTTCCTCCCCGTCCAGCACGTATGCAAGGCGATCCCCGCCATTTTTACACCTGGGCTCTCTAGAGCCTGCTGCGTGCTATACTTCCCTCCTCGTTCTGCCGCCGCCGCTCCGCATACCATCCTCTCTTTCCCTCTTATCGCACTTGCAGCACAGTTCTCCCATCTTCGTCTCGCTGACGCTAGCGACTCTCTGGATTTTGCGCGTTTGCACGGTGGGGCACCACTATCATGGAAGGGGTCACCTTATTCGGTCGGGGGAAAAAAAAAGTTCTATCACTCGGTGAGCACGTGCTCGTCCAGGAGGCGCCCCACTCCTACCTATCCGCTGCACGCCCGTTTACCGGTGTGTGTTTCAGGTTATCGCCGGCTGACTCTTCGTCGCACGATTTTCTGTTTACTAAACGCGGGGGACGTACAACGTGTACGTGCCCCGAGTACGCATAGGTGTCGAAAATCGTGTTACGAGTACCGGCAATCATTTTCGGGATTATTCTACGAATCGATCGATGCGGGGTATTTACGCAGTAGCGGTTTCAGCGATCGATTATTCTTGTTTGCGGAAAATTACTGTGCATTCGAGCCGACACGTGTAACGTTGCCGAATAAATAATTCGATCGTTCAATCAATACACGGAACGTGACATTTTGCGGTTTGTTATCGGACGCCACGTTTTGTAGCGCTAAATGTTAATTTTTTATAGAAAGCTTTCGGGGCTCAGAAAATCCATTCGACATCGTTCTGTCTGTTATTGCTTACTCACATAATGGACACGAAACGAGTATGTAAACAAGTTACTTAGGTATAGAACTGTGGCCATAAACAATTTTCAGTTTTGTGCACTGTTCAAGATTATTCTTCTTGAAGCGTAAGGGCCACACGTAGGTACATGTTTCGCAATCAAAATGGGGTAGGAAAGCTCATCCTCCTATTCATTCATTGACATCCAAATTAAGAATGGGGATTGTGCGGCTGGCTCAATGTAACTATGAAACGGGCACAGTTATAAATAAAGGGGTGTCGAGTCAATTGAAGCTGTGAATTGAAGACACGAGTAAGTTGATCAATTGAATCCCTCATCAAAGTCCTTTTTAAAGTGCAATACAATTAATTGCTCCAACGAAACATAATACTATTTCGGTAACGCAAGAATGAGTCAGGATATCGATATAAACCGTTTTGTGCAATGTAATTCAGCATGCTGTCCTTGGAAACATGAATATGCATTATTCGGGCAGTATTGATGGCTTCGCGGAACAACACCCAAATCCTTGGGCAAACTGCAATTGCATATGCATCGGCGTGCAGTAAGAATAAAGTTCATTTCACTGCATTGTCGAAGCTATAAACAACTTTCACGTTTGTACCCTTCAATTTACAGATCGTTCTGGACGTTCCTCTTTCTTTCATTTATTAACACAACCTGCTTTCACCTAGGGGCAATCTGTTAGCGATGGGTTTAACACGCGTTAAAGCAATTCGAACATGTGCAGACACGTGTAAATCATCAGGAATAATGAGCATCTTACATAATTTTAAAATGTCAACAAACCTTGGATTGAAATGGCTCGAGATTTGTGATGTTTCAATTAACACGTGTTATATCAATATTTGAACGAATAACATAGATGATATAATCATAAATAAGTATATACGATAATTATGTCAACGAATGATCAGAACATTTTTTAACAACTCTGATTTTCAATCAGATGTTTATCTGTTACACATTCGTTCGGAGCAAATTCGCAAGCTTTTACTAGTTAATTATTAACAGTAATCAAAAATCAGCATAGGATTGCAAATTTGATGTTATTTGACTCTTAATGACGCTATAATGCCCGCTTAATATTATTAATTGAAAAGCTTTATAACCGCGACGTCAGAACACCCTTATTTGATACGACGCGTCACGCTATGGATTAGAAATACAGAGCAAGTGCAGTTACAATTCGTTACACAATCTATAGCTACTTTATATCGCATTGAAGGCTTTCGTAATTAAGATTCCCGTTTATGCGTTGAAAATAAATTGAGTAATAAAAACGAAGTAATAAAGGTCGTCGATCCAATCGTCACACCAATGATACCGCTTTTCGTTAACATTTGCATGCCAAATATTAATGAACTCTTTATCGACGTTCACAAAAATATACGTAGGTGGTGCTCGAAAATATTCCATTCACCATTGTCGAAACGAGAAAAAACGAACGCCATCACTCTGAAGTATTATTCAACTTCAAATTTCACGTCGCAATCAAGTAAATGTTACATTGGACTATATCGTGGGAGTATAACCGATAGCTTCAGCGAAGTAATGAATGAAACAGTTATTTATTGCAAATGAATCAGTAGGTTTCCGAAGTAGAGTCTATAACGTCCTCGTACGTTAAACAATAAGATAAAATAATATATAAAGAATTATACGAACATAGTATGTAAAATTTGTATTAGGTTTTAAGTCGATGACATTGAACAATGTGTTGTGTCATCAAAATTTATTATACGTGCAGGACATTCCACGTGAGCCTGCAAAAACGACTAGCAACAGAGGTTCGCATGTATAGAAGATTCTCGGTTTTTTCCAAGACTATTCGCGTCAAACGAATAAGGTAATACCCTCCTGTATTAACTTATCAAACATTCTTCACAGAATTCCTCCACGTGGAAATTAACTGACCGATTAATCCTTACTTCTTTCGATTAAAAAACCTGCGGTATTATTAAATTGTTCTAATCAAGACAACAGTACAAATGTTTCTCAAACGCACTGCCTCTACCATCGAACTATGCCGCCAACGTTGATTCCAAAAACTTAGTTTCCCTAAGATTACACAGTCCATACATATTGAAAAAGATTACCTAGAAACATTGCTGTGACCGCAAGATAAGGTTTGCATTAAACCCCCTATGTTTTTCATATGTTACTACCGACATTATGAATCTATGCAGAGTGCCTACGCCAATGGAAGTTATTGCTTACCTAAATACGTCCTCTTGAAACGATCGATCCGCAAGTTTTCGTACAGGAAGGTCAGCACGTAGACGCCCATTTTTATCCGTTTAAAAATTGAACTACGGCTACCAGACCCGTACGGGCCTGATTTTGTTGTTGTTAAGAAATCAGTAAACAGCAAGGTAGCTGTTCTCTCCTGCGTAATCGATAATTGTTTATCGTCGCGATTATGAATCTCGCGATCACTTATCCCACGTTTCTCGTTTCTTAACAATCGATGGACCAACGTGGTATACGAATATTTCCAATGATATTTCCGCGATTGGCAAACAGCAATTACCGAAATCTCGAAAAAGCAGGTGTACACTGAACACTGGACTATCGACTGATCGAATTCGACTCTCTCGATGGGGTGTCCCCCGCCCTGCGTCTTTACCGGATCGTTTTAACGTCAGGCCGCATGCGCTTGTTCCATGGAACACCAGTGTCTGCGCCCATGCGCGCCAACAATAAACTGGATGATTCTCCGGATTCTTCGTTCTACGGTCTTTCGAATTATGTGCTGACTTACAGTTGCATAAAGCCTTGTACACACTTTTAATGCATTCGCATTATCCTGTTGGCCTTAAGCAACGATTCAAGTTTCATGTATCCGTCCTCAGTACGTGCTATTGCGTAATATTGTGCATTTACAGTGTACTATAAATATGAACGTAGCGTAGAAGTTCGAAGCGAAACGTCGAAGGCAGTTAACGCAATTTATATCCATCGCTACTTGCATAGTGCTGGTTCGGTCAATGAAGTTGAGGCTCGCAGATTAATGCGAATATTATACTTCCCGAGAGACCCTTGTCTTGAGTATTTATTACTTTATTAAACACTTTTTCCATACTGCTTTCATCGGTGCCCATGTTTAGCAGAATTAAATTCTAATACGACGACGATCCTGGATACAAATAGTTGAGGGGGTGTTTGTCGATTTGATTCGCCTTCTGTCCCCAGTCACTTTTCGAAATAAGGCAATTCAGCGCGGTTCGAGACCCGCTAATTCAAATTACCTTTTCCCGCCACTTGCGGGCCACGTGTGAATTTGAATTGTTTTCCATGCAATCAACGTTTAATCGCTCCCGAGCAATTCTTAAAATACTTTGGTTTACTAATAATTTCATTGTTCCCGCAAATGAGAATCGTTAAGCGCGATTAAGAATACTCTGTCGGGACTTAGGCGCGCTTCGAGATACGAGAAATCGTGCAAATCTAAACGAACACGATCGTTCTACCTGCGTTGCCCCCTCTTCCGTTTCATGCGAGTCAGCGAAACCCGAACAGTGGGGAACGCAATAACAAAACCGTCTGTGAGTATAATAACGTTTCCGCGCTAGGATGGGAGGAAATATGGGATGGAAAGAACGTAATAGTTATCCGTCACGCGTGCATCACGTGCTCGCTTAACCGGCCGGCATCTTGCGTCTGCTACGAGGAGACTGGATTTCTTCTTCGTTCTAATGAACTACTAACTCTGCATTTTTTTATCGAGGCGATATATGAAGAGTATCCATGTTTTTAATTACAAAAACTCGACTTAAGTTTTTACTTATAAATAGTTCGTATGTGTACGTAATGTGCGACAAAGCTTATTTATCGTTAGATGAACTAGTTTTTTCATTACCTATAATTACGACAAGTAATGGGTTTTTAGTGACTCTTGTCAGCAAATAGCAAAAGTGGATTCCGAAGTGTATATTACGCCAAATTGAAGAGGTGAAAAAGTTAAGTACCTATTCGAAGCACGCTGTTAGATGATAACAACAGATGATACTTTCGAATACAATAAAAGATCACAATATAGATATTTTGTTTATCAGCCCGTGTATTCTTTATTTAATGCTATAGAGTCGCGCCACAACGACTTTCAAATCTCTTTTCCATAATCTTTTATTATCAGAGGGTTTCGGGTGGTCGAATCTACGATTATCTACAGATTGGCATGAAACTTACGTACGGAACGAGTTATATTTTAATAATTTCTCAAAAATATTCTACACAGCGGTGTACGAATAATCTAAAAATTTAGTTAGCTCACATGATTCTGGCCATATCACGCAGAGAAACGTTAGGTCGTGTTGAAAAGAAACTACAATATATATACATAGGTGGAATTGTCCTATCGCAAGGTTTCGCGATTGTCGTAAGACATCATGCCTCTGTATATCTCAAAATTGGTACGCGACAAAATTTATAACTAGTTCAAGCATTTTCATTATCGCGCGTATGCCCTACGGTACCGATACCGCAAGGTGTTTATCTTTTTCTATTTTCAACGTATCGTGGAAAATGTGCAACGTTAATGACATGTTGTAAAAATGGAAATGATTATTAGTGTTTGCATGATGTTACGTTTACCCGGTATCATCTATATTGTCAAAGTATTGTAAAATATTACAAATTTCGCAACTAATGGTCGGAAACTCTTAATTGCTACAAAAGTTAGCAATATCTTATAATATCAATTTGTGCGAAATATCTTCCTACTACGTTAAACTACAATATCACAAGTTTCAATGTGTTTAATTGAAAAGCAAATACAAATTTCCTTCTTTTTCTAAACGCATTAGATAATCCGTCTTAATATACGAAATCGAATTCGAATTAGATACGAAAAGAATACATGCTGCTCCTATAGCTACGTCTACCAAAAATAATTCATCTCATTCAATGGATTAAATTAAGGCAAACTTTCATTTGAAAGTTTCATTGCACAGTCAAAGTGCCATTCATACACTTAACCCGTGATAAAAATATAAAAGCCAACCGCTTTAAACACGAGTGCATAGATATACGAGGAGGCTCTCTAATCAGGGTCGCAAGCATTGCCACACAGCCTTAATAGAATAGGATAGTTCAAATTAGTATACCGTTACAGTCCTAGTTCCCAGGCAACTTCAATTTTCTTTTGTACAAGAAAAAACGACCCAATATAAATTTGTTCAGTAATCGTCGTCCTTTGGGAGATAATTGACGAATAATCTTTATGCTCACATTCTAGAGCCGGCTGACATGGATAAAAAAAAAAAGCTTATCAAGAATTTAAGAGATTACATTGAGACGTCATGCTGCGTGAATCATCGAGTTATGACAGATGGGTTGTAAAAACTTCCATCTGAAATAACGCGTCTTCACATTCGTCGGGAATACGTAAAGAGCGTAATAGATGCATCGAATGAAAGATATTACTGTTCTATTGTTCTGTACGACACCTGGCTAATTGACAATTCACCAGGTGACATACAGTAGACGAAGTGCACGGTAATACATGCGTCGTCAATGTAAAAGTTTTCATGTAATGAAAATACCTTTGCTGTATTTAATGATAATCGAACTCATAATTCGCCAATTTCATTGTTCATTGAAATATTACTGGAGAAATGTTTCATTATTTTCTCCTTTTATTTGAAGCATATGTAATATATTAATTGGTACAAGAAATGCACGTGCTTTAATTAGTTGAATATTTTTTCAAATTTACCCAATTGCATAACGGGGCAACGGCGGGCAAGAATGTGCATCGAATGCGTCACCTATTATTTGCAGCACAAAACTGAACACGTTGCTGCTCGTTCGATAACAGCGAGTATAATGTTTTCAGCGGGAAAATTCGATTTGGGAATTCACATTCGATTTGTGATGTTCACTTTTCATTCAGTAGAAGCAGAAAACAAAACGAAGGTGCGCGTTAAATTAAACGTAAATATAAATGGTATTCCAACGATACCTTAAACAAAACATGAAAAATAACAGAATTTTTAATACGATTGAGAATTGTTTTTCTTCAATCCGTATTCTGACTAATAATTTAAATAATATCAAGTTTCTCCAGCAGAAAATTCACCCTAAACCTTAAAATTACCACTCGACGCCGGGGAAATCACGGATGATAATTTTCATTCATAACTAAATCACAGCATAGTACATACTCTGTTATCAATGTTGACCGTTGCGTCAATATCTATTTAAAAATAACTATCGAATCTAGGTCACGTTATGATCACAGCAAAATTCATACTCGCATTCTCATTACCGCGCTCCCATTGTACTTATTTGAAATTTCATATTCCGGCCATACGATACCACACCTTCGCTTTTACCACGTTAAAAATTTCATCAAAACTTTCCTCACGATTACGATTCTCGAAGGCGGAATACGAATTAAGAGAAGAATCAAGTATTCAATAAATTCCATTTGCTACGTCTCATTATTCTTTCACGACACGTTCTCCGTGTATCACCGTCCCAGCCAGCAAAGAATGAAAACAATTCGTTTACCTGCGCTGCAGAGATAGGCGCGCCGCAAACAGTCACGTAGAAAAAATTGTAACCTGTGTTACAGCGTACGACACCAGAAATTTTTGCACAAAAATTCTGGCAAACATTGAAACGGCGAACACACACACAAAAAAAAAAAAGAATGAAAATTCAATAACCGACCGCAGGAGCATAAACTCTCAGATTCCAATTTACCGCCGATAAGAAATCTACGAAAGCGCGCGCCCGCTATATCGCATGCGCGAATCTTTCAATTTCAAGCCGGCAATAATGCCATTCATCATAAATTCCTTTACATCTCTACAAAAGAAAAAAAAAAAAAAAATCGAAATCATTGGTACATGTATGCACTAAGGTACTCACGGTTTTCAGAGAAAGGTGAGAACTTCGACTCAGAGGTTTCGAACTCCCGATTGCGTTGGACCGTCCACCGATTTCAAACACCTTGGCCAGTTTATATTAGACTGTAGCTCGTATTCGTGCCACATCGAGTGCGCCTCTGGCTGATCCTCGCTTTTCAACTGCAACTATATACGAAGACGAGCTCTATCGGCCAGCAAGTGATTCTAGATAGCGAGGCCCCTGCCTGACACTCTCATTGGTTACCCGATCGTGTGCCCGTCTTTCAGCGCGGGTCGTCGCGGGGTCGTTCCGGGTCGAGCTTCACCCCGGTCGAAAAGTTCATCTGCTTCGAGGAACTCATCGTTCGAGTGGTGGTCAGCCTCATTCATGCCTCTGTGTTCTGCGTGTGGCTGGGTTTAATGCACGGCACGAGCCCTCGTTATTGGTGCACTGGTGTTCATGATCGACGCGACGATGGGACAGTGAACTTGAACTTATTGAGGTTGCTGCATAAGCTCTGTCCATTTCTGGTCGTTTGGGATGTTGGCTCGCCTTTGTTCCTTTTTATTCGTTGGCTGTCGGTTGTGGTCCTGTGAGCGCGGTATGTTTCGTGTATTGGTGCTTGGAATGTATCATACAACGGGATGTTTTTGTTGCACCAGGGTCGACCAAGAGTTTTGTGTTGCATTCATTCAGATCCGCGATTTTATTTGTTTAGTTCGTTACGAAAACATTGAACGAGGGTGATTAAACTTTGATGGCAATGCGTGTTTGTGGGATAAATGAAAATAGTTGTATATGAACGATATTGTATCAAAGCAACATTTTTTTATCGATGAAGTTAATATGTTTTCAATACATGTACATTGCCTTTTATTTTATGCTGTTCTTTGCTCTGTACTATTTTATTTGGGTAAAGAAGTATACACGGAATATAATTTAAAATGTACGTAAAGTTATGGAGTACCTCGTTAATAAAAATTGTTATCCATGTAAGGAACTTATTGTATCTTTCATGTCCTGATAAGTATTGAAATTTGTTTCCCGGTTTAAACTATAATGAACATAAACGAATGTCCACTGCACTTTCGATATTTTCTTTTGCCACTTCACTGATTTGTACTTTCTGTGTGCACAAGTCATCCGCTCGATTCACACGACATTATCGTTCAATTTGCAAATCAGTATCAATAATTACACTCCAATTAAGCAGCTCGTTATAAATTCATTTATGCGTACTCTACCACGTATCTACATGTAATACGTGCACGGTAACATTGCTTTCTTTAATCGCACATTTTTGTACCAGTTTCTGAGGAATGTTCGTAGGTTTGCCACAAGTGGACAATAAATGTCTTTTTTTCTTCGCGCTTACAAAACTGCGACCGAATTGAAGTAAAGAAATATATAAATAAGAGAAACGTTCGTAAATCGGCCACGGTTTCGACCATTTATAAGGGTGTTTTTAAATACCATTTTATATAACGATAAGAGAACAAATTTTTTTTTCAAATCCACATTCAAAGTCCAAAGACAGATAACAGTGATGGGATACTTACAATTAGTACGAAGAATCTGTCGACACTTTCGGCTAACCAGTTTATCGCTCGATGATAATTACAAGGATCGGTTTAGCGATGGTTGTGTCCGGATTTTACGTACCGTCGGGCAAAGGGTTACACACACCTCCAAGTGGGGTCAAGCCGACGTGATTGTAAGAACGGTTTTATTTCTTTATTTCCCTTCGTTTAAAAAAATATCATTCGGAGGTGTGAGATTTGCGTTTTATGGATTCATGGAACTACACGAGGAAGTATCAAAGGACTTTGCAATCGTGCAATGACAAATTGAAGCTAATAATTATTCTGGCGTGCATAATTCATTGTGTGTAGGTGTGTGTGTACGCGTTGAAAACACATTGCACAGGATATCGATTGAAGACGTCTTTGTTACTTTAAATCACAAACGTATACAGAAGCTCGTTTATTTCTGCGTTTTGCTGCATTTGCTTTGTATATAAACATGTCGGAGAATACTCATTTTGTTTTCGTAAAAATCTGCATAATTCATTTATAGTCACGCAATGAAAAAGTGTGTAAATAAACTTTAAACGTGAGCATAGCGTACATTGGTTGCAACATTCGGTGTTTAATCATAATTAATTCAACGAAGTTTATTAACATTATGGTAAACGTTGATGAAGTTTTTGCTTGGTCCGTTTGGCGATTCCGCAGCATTTAATAATGTATCATAAGTTTTCTGATATTGGTACAGCTTCCACAGTAGCGTGATTTAGTTACGTACAGAGATAAAATGTATGTTATTCTAAATATACTTTGGCATTTAAGGAAATATTTATATTGCGAGATAGATAAAATATATAGACATGGTAAAAAAATAGATACGTACAAAAATTTAGATGGAACTTCTTAGCAATAGCATACTTGCAACTGGCATCAATAAACAACTGAATTCGACGAATTCTAAACTATATGTAGTATATATACATGTACGTTGTAACTACGCAATCATATACTTCATAAACTACACATATTTTCTTGTAGGTACCAAGTTCAATTTAATTCATCTACTTGAGAGCCTTGGAAATGGATTGGGAAAACTACAAATAATAGCAATAGGTACTATAATAATTATAATAAAGTATAATAATAATTGCATAAACAAAAGCTTCGAATAAAGTCATCCAAATTTTTCGTCAGCAAAGATTGGTTAAAAATTGAAACACTAAGCGGAGAAGTACAATTATCAATTTAATTTAGTTGAAATATTTTTCTTTACAGAACTGCCTCACCGTCGTAAAAACAAAAATCTTAATTCTCCGTATTCTAACATTGTCCAAATGATTCACCACGGCGAATTCAACTGTATTGCAATATTTTCCTAACACTTTACTTATTTTGTAACAATGTCCTTTATACGGAAACTAATTGTAATTGGCGTCAATAAAAAAAAATAACAGCGCCGCGAAATGCAACGACACGTCACGTTGAAATATTGCGCAATAGAAACAAGCTCGTTCTTCGCATTTGAATTGGAAATTGATGCGTACAAATAACTAGCAATGGTTTATTTACGATACGTACAACGTTGCGTTTAACGCAGGAGTTTTTGTCATGGTCATGTCATCGATGTATTAACTCGAAACCTTTTTAATGTTTGTATCTGCTTATTCTATCCGCTATTATTAGCATTATTCTCTACAATAGAAGAAATTAATTATTGTGTTTTTTATCTAGGTGGGATGAGTTATCAGGGTATTGGAATATTATTATTATGTAATATATTATCCTGTGCAACTTCAATTTCTTTCCAATGAACGTGCTCATTGATTACATGCTGTAAGCACTTACTGCATTATTTGGATATGCCTTTCTTATATTTAGTGCAACGTGTTTTGTTCGACGATATCTGTCACGCGGAAAAGCGCGTCACTTGTTTGTAGAGAGCACGTGATAACGATGATTTTCCAGGGTGGCTTGTTCATCCGTTGATATATCGCTACTGTTGCGCCTTTCGCCGTCGAATCGTTAAGAAAATATTCTAAGTCTATTAATGGAAACAGTCTATAGTCTAATTATCCTCGATACATTTGCCTCCTATATTCCTGCATTCGCTATGTGGTACGTGTACCTGGTGCCTCAACAAACGTAGCGTGCAGCATGTCCGCCAAAAAAGTCGGAGCACTATGAATTTTAAACTGCACAGAAAGTTCATTACTTATTAATCATTTTAAGTTGAAAGCATAAGAACATAGTCAAGATAGAACATATTAACAGTGAATCGCTATGGGTCTCTGTACAATCAACTTCGAATGAACGTATAATTGTTAGCAAGCTATTCAATAACTTAAAGTGATGTTTTGTTCTGTGATCAATTGAACGGTCTATTATTCATTATAATTATGAAGTTTATTCATTTATCACGTTCCGAGTTAAAAGTCCTCGAATGATTCATAAGAAGATAAATGCAATGCCATTTCTATGCGTATCGAAGTGCACGCATTAAATAATATATGGTGCATCCAATATCGGGACAATAATATAGTCCATCGAGTAAAACTTTCTTCCAACAGATAATCGGCATTAAAAATAATCGAAGTGTTCGCAGTTTGAATTAGATTATTAAGCGATAAATTTGAATGTTCTCTCGTTAATTTTGGTACACGATCGCAAGTTAAAGTTGAACTGTTCGACCTAGTTGGCGAGTTGCCTGTGAAACAAATCTTTATCATGCCAGCACATTGCACTGGCACGCATTCGATGCTGCGTTCAAAGGAATAATGATCGTTTAATGCATGAGCTAGAAAACAAATCGCAATGGTTACGTGAGACAAATAAGGCGAGATGAATCTTAAAAGTGGCAAATGAGGAATCAACAATAGGACGAAAATGTGATATAAATTAAAGCTCGTGAGCCCTTATTTTACAAAGAAATCGGAATTTTTCAACGTTACGTGTGAAATTTTACAAATGTCCGCTGGTTCTAACTGAAAAATTAATATTAACTTATTCTAAAAATATTGATTTATTCTGTTTATTCTATTTATAAATTAACGAGCGTCAGTTCAGCGTCGCAAAAAAGAATACAATGGTAAAAATAGAGGAAATAGTGACACTTGTACTCAAGGACGAAGAAGAACGATATGTAATAAATAATTATCGCGTAGTAAATAAGTGAGTAAGTAAATAAGTCAAATGTTGCTCTCAATTTTATAAGTGAAGCGTATTAAACACTGTTCGTTCTTAATCATGTTGTTCTCAATGGGGTTCCGTTAATTCGACCATTATCAATTACACAAATCGATTCGACGAACGGCGCTTTGCACGTGTCGGACAAGGATAATCAGACTTATCGTTGACTGGTCAATAAATGGCTATGCAAATAGGAACAAATTGAACGACGTGTCGTCGATAAAAATAGAGCGCAGATTTTGTAAAGAATTTAATCTTTTATGGGGAAGATAGTGAGAGACAGTAAACTTTAATTACAAAGTATATTAAATATTTATTGCTTCTGCTATCATACGTCATTAAAATTAATTTAGTTGAATTTATATTCATGTTTAAAGCATACAGAGTTGTAGATCTGCTGAAAATTCGAGTGTACTTATTTTCGTCTGTAGTTTTTAATATTAAGAAATATATTTCTTTCGCCAATTTGTAATATGAATACTCATTGCAGATGAATTACATTATTTATTATATTATTTCTACAGAGTGTTCCAAAAATGACTGGGCTGTGGAATATAATGTAACAATTGTATCGGTAACTGTTTTCAAATTCACGTATATGAAAGACTTCAAAATACAATACTCCTGCCGTAAGAATACCTGAACGCCTAGCTTGTATTGCGGGTTGTATCGTCAGGCGTTCGAAGCGCAATTGAAAACACACAATTAGAGTCGCGTTGAAAGTGAAACAAATGAATGCAAATTTTAGCTATAGTTTTGTAATCAAAGAAAGTGATTGTTAATTATCGATCTTTTTTTTTTCTTTGACCATCTCTTGTCAACGTAAGAAAAAATGACCCTTCCAATCATACATGCTATAATACATACAATACGAAAACATCTGATATCAAAAAGTTGATTCTTCCATGAGATTGCATTTCGATAACTAAGGATAAGAAGCTTTAAATATTAAGAATTGAGGGGAACACTAAGATAGCAGATGAATTTGATAAATAAAAGAACAATTTTGTACGACAGATTTAAATTTGTATCGCCTTGAAAATTTGCATTCTTTACAAATGCTGTTATAACTGGTATAAATTTTTCAGTTGTTCATTTCTTGTTAGACGTTTTTGCTATGTTTTTTTGTTAATAGTGGAAATTCCCATTGAGTGTCCAGCTTGCTGCAACCAACGGGAATTGTTACATCAGTGTGACAGGATTTTATCAATGTATCGGTATCTTGTGATTAAAACAAAATATTTGTTTATTGTCGAGAAAATAATTACGATTTTCTACATTCATTATTACCGAAATTGGATCTATATAGGGAAGTAAATATCGGAAACTCATTGACTAATAGTCTATACAAATGGTTTCTTTTATTAAAAGCTTTCTGCATGTTTATTATAACTAGAATAGATTCTATGAAAAAAAACATTAGGGATTGAAAATTTCAATTCAAACAACTAATTAACAAAATCAATCAAATAGAATAAATAATTTGGATCGTTCGATTATATGCCCAATCCTGGGCCAAAAAGATTCATTAAATACAACTGGTGTTTCAAGCATGTTCTTTTCTTCTTGTTTTCACAAGGTATGAATGAACCGGTCCGACAATACCGTCATTCACGGTCTTTCATCGCCAAGCGGTCTTTAAAAAACCAATTTTTATTCATAAATATCTTTGTACGTTTATACAGATTATTTTTTTTTTGCGTCACTTTGCACAAGTTCGTATGGCTTGTTATCATGCTAATTGATTCGAGATTTAAATCAGACCGAGGTGATCTGTTTCCGGTCAGTCATTTATTATCAAGGCAACTCTATTTTCAATAGCATATCATGCTATATGGAAAGCGGAATTCAATATAGTTGAAAACTTTCTAAGTATATTTACATTGACCGTAAAATTAATGCGCGAAAAAGGCGTATAAGAACACATTGCAATGACGGTATTGTATGGCGCATATTAATAACGTAGCTATTATGTCATTTATTATAACGTGCAACAATTTTGTTAAGATTTAGCTTCGTGGAACGAATTTGTTAAAATAAAATAATTCTGGCTTCTGATAATTTGTGATTATTTCACAATAATTATGCAATTTTTAACGATCACCAAGCTACCTTTAGGGAATCATACATCATTAAGCCTAATGTTCTCTGCGAAAGACAATCTTAATTATCAGGGGCATCATTGGAGTATCGGGATTGGATGTTGCTTCGTTGTAAATATATAAGCAATCGTTAACTTTAATGGAATGATAAAGAATCATTTTAATAAATGATATATGGTACCCTTTTTTAAGAATGTTTAGTTTATAAACAATTGAGTTTCAATTGGCTGGCGATTCAAAATGTTCCGAAAAATTGTGCCTGCCGATCGGATTTATTATTATTAATTGACAGGACCAATAACGACGAAATAAAAATTACCGTTTAAACGATCCACTACTTATTATTCAAAGTTCTGTTACAACTGTGGTATCACATTGGACAAAGTAATGGTTACAATGTAACCGGCACGTACACCATAGGACGGCTGTATCCACTGAAGCTAGTAGTATATGCCAGTGTGCTGCGCCGATAGGACTTGTTAACCCGTTCTACCTTGATTTATTTTCTCGGTTGAGGGGTTTTCAAATTATAAATATTCTTCTAGGTGCATCTGAGTTAAACTTAAATAATATATTATAAGAAACAAATTGTGACTTTGAATTACAAGTAGACTATGTGACTTTAAAGTTACAGGGGCCTATAGGTGGTTTTGACGGCTTGAAAATTAAAAATTGTCTCGTCAATTTCTATTTAAATCTGAAACCTTCGGTCAAAAAAGTTACATTAAATCTAAAAGCCAAGATGGTCGTGTATATGTATAATGGTTAATGTAATTCGAACAAATTAAGCGCTACGCCTAAGCGTCTTAATTTAATTATCATAATTATCCAGCAGTGTCCCTCGGACAATTATGTCAATCGACTGCTCCAGTGCGGGTGGAGGTGACATTTTTTTTGCCTAGAACTCGCGCGATTTGCTGCGACAACCTGTTTCGCCCCCACCAGGACTATAATTTACATACACGTAGCAAGTAGCTCTTGCGTTCCCGCGATTTTAAAACGAATTGTGATTTCGCGGCAGGCATAAACGGTGCGTGCAGCTGAAACTACGTTCCGTTCCTCGTTCTACCAAAAAGCACGTTGCATTTGACAGCGCGCTATCGCGTCTCATCCTTTTTCTCATTTAATTTACAAGTATATCTCAGTTTCCCTCTTTCCTGCATTTTTTATTTTTGTATTTTCTACTATTGCAAGAACACTAGAAGCAAACGAATTGTTCATTTCCGCGATACCGTTGTGTGTGTTTGAGAATTATTCGCTCTGACAAGCAATTGACAGAAGCAAGAAGCGAGAACAAGAGGGTATTTAATGAATTCGGCGGTGAAGTACAGAGGCAAGTTTGTGAAGTGGTGGTGGGATTTTATTGGGACGCGATTGACCTATTTTTCATTCGATTTTGTGACTTCGAGTGGTGTAATTGAGTATGGATACTGATAGAGGAAACGGTTCGCAGAAGATTTCCGAGTCGGGTGGTTTGTATGCTTGCGTTTTGAAACGAAAATGTCACCCCTTTACGTTTGATGTTTTTAGTTTTTGAGAGGAGAGACTTAGCTTTCAGAGGAGAATTATTTTGTAGCTCAATGTCAGTCTTAAATAATGACTGCTTCGTATCTGCAAGAATTTCATTCTTAATTTCGATTTACTTTCTCGCCAGCATTTAATATAATATGTAATACAAATATGTCCACTTATTGACAATTACCTAAACACCTCGTTGATAATCAATATTGCATTCTTTTGAGAAATTCTCAAGTGCGCATATTTATGTTTCGATAAATTGTTCCGATTTCCACACGTTAATAATTGGCGATGCTGTTCCCAGTATTAATAGTCAATTTATTATACCATGCAACTGCGTCACGTAACGATCTGATCTTTCAACATAACGTAAATGGTCTTTTACACGCGAATGAAATGATATCGAAAATTCTCAAGAATTGTTCTAAGAGCCAAGAGAGTAGATATTAAATCTCACATTTCTCCCATTGCACGTAAATTTATGCTCTATTCATTATAGTATATGTATATTGATCGTAACTCGCGATAGTTACGTGAGACTATTCCGGAAGTGTGCGAGTGAAAATCCAAGCAGGTAGGATTATGACGCCCAAGGAACATACATAGATTAATCCATACTCGTTAACATATGATAAACGCACCTGTATCAGAAGGATGATGGATATATTAATATTTATTTCTGTCATTAATTGTGCATGTCCCTATTCCCCTTCGAACGTATCACGGAATTTTCCCACGTTATAGATTGCATGCGGTCGATTTGTTCTCTGTTCGATACACTATACATGTAACAGATCGCGTGTTGAATTCTTTATTAAACCTTAAAACTTATTATTATGTAAAGAAAATCACATAATTAACTTTTTAACGGGCTAATGAAAGTGTCGGATGGAAATTTTTTGATTGATTGATACGTGCACTGTTATCGCTAAGCATTAACTTCCTGTACACACCTGATTAATTACATTTTTCCTTGGAACGTTAATTATCCATTTTTGTTGAACACGTTGTTAATTCAGGCTAATTTAGTCCTTTAATTTTTAAGAACATGAATATGATATACACGGATCTGATTAAAAATCAAGCCCCGTGCTCGAACATGTCTTAAGATAAGTATGTATAACTATGTCCTGGACAATGATTTGAATATGCATTACCTCATGAGTACCATAACTTTTGATTAACATCCGTTGTCCTTACGTGCCTTGATGAAAAGTGTTGCGTGTAAAACAATATTTTAAGCAAGTAATGTTTCAACGAAAAATACTTTTAATTATTTCAATAAATATTTATCAATAAATTCCAAAGATTTGCCCACAACTTTATTCGTTTAAAACTTTATTACTACGTGTGCAAGAATAGTTATCTAAAATTTTTTAAATTATTTAATTCCGTAGTATTCGGTTCCAAAGGAAATTCACATATACGTGCATTGTATCTACGTGGTCGTAGTTAGAAAATGTCAAATACCTTGTGTTTATTACAGTTTTTCTATCCATACAAACTGGGAATAATAATCCGTCGACGTAAACAGATATTCGGTCAGAAATCCTGTTGTACGAGCCAGCGTTTCAGTTGTCCTGTGATCGTGATCGTGTCGCTACTGTGATTACTTGTATTTAAACTAATTAGTGTATTGCAAATTACTACAGCTTTTAAATTCAAATATTTTAAGTAATTCAATTACTATCTGCTGCAGTAATCCAAAAAGTATACTTGTGCTTAATTAGACAAATTTGTATTGTTACTGAAATAAGCAACAGTATATTACGGCACGTTGCAATTATAATACAATTGAATTTCAATTAAAAATTAGCCACTAAATTTACAATATATATCTCTCACAGATTATTAATTTACTAGTTCATTATAAATATATATACATATATATTTAATACTAATAAAATATTGCTAAACTGATTAATCAGAGTATATAATCACGTGGCAAGTGAAATATATTTAGTGAGAATCTATCATTCGCGGATACAATAAACTGTGCAATCTTGTCAATCGTTCGTAGTTGGTAAAAAATAATAATTATAAAATAGATGTTATTATTGTTCGGTGACAAAATAGATATAATATTAATGAATTTGAATTCATTAAATTTCTTTTCTTTCCTCTTGTTCAATGCTATTTATTTATGCATAGAAACTTTGTAACAATAATCTGTCACAAAAATATTATATTTTCGTTCTGTGTCACTTTTAACGCGTACGAGCACAGATATGAATTATCGACACACAAATAGAATATCCAGTGAAGAGCATTGCAACGATATTAAAGACGCTACACGAACGTACAATATTTGCCATGTTTAATTGCTGTAAAACGTGAATTATTCGAGGCAATTAGTTTTAAGTAATAATGATAAATATTTTTGTATATCCAGCGAGTGTATGATGGTATTTAAACGAATCTTCGACTTGCTATTAATGTTCAACTACAATCGTATGCAAAGTACGTCATTTTATTTCCTTTGGAAAAATTATATTACTACTACGAAATAGAGAATGTAATACAATTTGTCAAATTCTTCACCCATAAAATAGTAGAATAATTAATCGTTAATTTACAACTTATTAACAATCAATCATTTCTCATCAATTCAAACGGTAATCGAAGTGAAAATTCTTATTGCATGTATGGTTGGATTAAAGGTGAAGACGAAACGTCTGAGGAGTCAGGTCCAGCAGATTTCGAAAAGGCAATCGTAAATTCGGGCAAGTAGTATATTACAAATTATCCTCCCGTCAATCGATAGATAGACGAAAAATGTCACTGTACAATTTGGAACGTAACTTTGCCGGCAGGTTATGGAAAGTTCAATTACTTGTTGCTGCTCGCCGTACTGCCTGCCAGTTTCTCCAGCATCTTCTCTTCATCAGCGATTTCGTATGTACTACCGTCGGCGGAGTGCGACCTGGGGCTCACAATGTTCGACAAGGGTCTACTTAATTCGATGACGTTCGCAGGTGGTATATTTGTTTCCGGGCGTGGTCTACGCGGTCAATTAAAATCGTTACCGATACATCATTACGAATAAAATAAAATGAACATGTTGTAAGGCATGCTTAAAATTCGCATCCCTGAATAAAAATTCCGCTGCTTTTAGGTATGATCAGCACCTCTTTCTTCTGGGGTTTCATGACCGACACCTTTGGTCGCAAGAAGATAATGTTTTACGGTTACATGTTCACCGGGATCTTGAGCCTGGCGACGTGTTTCTCGCACACCTCCTGGCTGTTAATTTTATTCAAGTTTCTCGACGGCGTCGTGTAAGTTGCTGCAACGATCCGTGGCAGTCGAAGCGTAAATTGATAACTTTAAGAAATGGTTTACAAATTAGTGAATTGATTGTGAAAGGTCTTCATACAAAATTCTATACAATTCGATGCTCGAATACACCGGGGAAAAAATATTTGTTTGCCAAAGTCAGATTATCAGGAATGCAAATATTATTTCAAGTTATGCCGAACAATTTATGAAATTGATTTCATTGAGTTTCACGAGGATTACGAATTAATTTAACGAAATGCAAATAAAGATTAATTACAAATGTATGCTGTTGGTTGAATTTTGATAACGATGAAAATTAAGACTGAACACTGGACAAAGGGAAAATTCTTTTCAAAATTTCCAGCATATCAGGACCATACGCTGCCCTGATGTCTTATTTAGCGGAGGTACATAACGAGAAGCATCGAGCTCGAACCTACATGTGGCTGGGAGTGTTTTTCTCGCTTGGAAATATTTCTCTACCGTGTAAGAATCTATACCATTTATTCCATACCATTTTTCTTCTGCAATTGAAGCGACTCGACCGCGCGTGCAGTTGCTTCTCCCTTATTATCATGTTGCATCGTCCGTGATTGCTGAAGTGTAAAAAATGACTTAAGAAACTTCGTTTCAGGCATCGCATGGTTGATCATACCACAGAAATGGAACATTCATTTAGTCAGTGGGACCGTAGAGATTAACTCGTGGCGAGTTTTCTTGGCAATTTGCTCGTTGCCAGAGTTTCTTGCTTGCATGGCGATGTTCGCGTTCCCGGAGAGTCCACGTTTCCTCCTGTTGAAGGGCAGAAGAGAGGAGGCTCTGGAGGTTTTCAAAAAAATATACTCTATGAACACTGGCAAGGATCCAGACACATATCCGGTATGAAGATACGAAATCCCGTCGAAACGATTTACACCGGTGTATGATGATCATCGGATATCGATTGATTCGTGTAGTAACGTGCTAATGGTAAACATTATTTACAGATAAAGCATCTCGAAGATGAATACTCAGTGGATACGTCGGCCGACAATATGAGAGACAAAATACGATCCTGTTGGCGGCAGATCAGACCTCTGTTTCTGCCACCAAATATATTTAAACTCGTCATAATAGGTCTGATCCAACTGGGCGCCACGATTGGGTTAGCTAGACTGAATCTTCCATTATGTTACCATTTTTTCTTACGTTTCATATTTTCTCTTGAACTTTCCATTTGACCAAACGAGATGTTTAGAATAAACATGTGTTTCCAATTGGCAGATCGAATTCCATAAGACTGTGGATGCCACAATTGTTCACAATGATGGAACATTTCAAGAACGACTACTCGAAGATCGAGTATTTGCACTCACAGCCACGCTTCTGCTATATGTTAGGCCAACGCCAAAATCATAGTTCCTCAACTAGTTTCGTAAACGGAACATTAAATGATGATCATACGTGCATACCGGTACAACAATGTTTCTAATGATAATTAGTGCTTTTTTCTGTTTTCACGGGTTCCCTTCGATAGAAAAATTCTAATCTCTATTACGTTACGTCTATTACGGTAATCGTAATTAACCACTTTCGCGTGCAATTTATTTCAGGCGGAATTAAATTCCAAGGTTTTTATCAATTCTATCGTGATAGCAACTACCGGTGTAATAGGGTATACTTTGGCAGGTACACTGGTTACTGTTGTGGGAAAGAAGAAGCTTATAGGTGAGGTTGTTCAATTAAAAATGTGTTTTTCGTTCAGTATCTCTCATTCTTCATAGTCTCCGATAAAAAAAGTTATTTCGCTCTTGCATTTGTAAAACAAATGACAATTGCGTAACCAATGATAATTACAAAATTTTCTAGCAACCTGCTTCATAGTAGCAGCTACTTGTTGTGCGTCACTTTACTGGGCAGAAAACACCAACAGCATTCTTGGTTTGTCTTCTGTTTTCGTTGCTATGTCGAGCATAGGCGGTGCCTGTGTTGTCAACATTATCGTCGACAATTTCCCTACGTGTTTGAGGTACAGGATATATTCTACGAATTTAAATCCATTCTTCGAAGTTGAAACGCGTTGAATAATTATATTTTGTTTCAGAACTATGGCGGTCAGTTTGACTATGATGGTAGGCAGAATTGGAGCAGTGCTAGGAAATCTACTATTCCCAGTTTTATTCGAATTGTCTTGTCTGGGCCCCTTCATTATGATTGGTACAGCTTCATTAGGTAAAATCTTAATAGAATCTTAATAGAGGAAAATTTCACTAATTTTTCATTTTAAAATTACTTTTTAATAATTAAAATTAAATATACATTACAAAGTTCACTTTCGAGACACTTATTGTTAGTTCTACGTTTACATCATGAAACTAATATATCATATTTTATTCGTACGATTTCCAATAATTAAATGTTAATGTCTCCTTTTATTCTCATACCTTATATTAATGTGTTAATATTTATTTTTCAGTGTCCGCGTTGTTAGTGGGCCTTCTTCCACGGAAACAATTCGCAAATGATAAAAAGATGGAAATTGCCTGACTACAACTCTTATGGATGAAATGTAAACAGCTAATATAATAGCTGAAAGGTTCATTTGTAAATACATATCGTGTCTCTGGTCCTCTATCGATTTCCGTGCATGATTTTCCATCATGTAAATATGTAAATACAAAATTGTTACATCCATATAGTATAAGATCTCTTCGTCGTTTTATACGTATGCGTAAGATTCAACTGTATTTGCAGAGCAAATGTGTATTGTGAATGAGATTTTTAATAAATCTCATGACTGCACTGCATCAAGAAAAGTTCTACGAAAACCTACAGTCGCTTTTAATAATATTATACTAGGTGGTCTATTAATTGATTACTATCACCATATCTCTACAGCAATTTATTAAGCGAAACAACAGTGTTGTGTAATAAATTAGTTTTATTATTGTCTTAAAGTAAACGTATTTAATAAAATAACAAGAAAATTCTATGATAAACCAGAAATTATGTGCAGAAATATATACATTGTTCTACTATTTCTTTCAAAGTTACAAATATTTTTTACTTTAATATTTCACTTCGATTACTGCCATCAATGACCAGAGGTCATAACTCAAAGCTACGAGTGTCAGCTACCGTTTCCAGCAGGTATCAACATTATTCCACGTGCCGTTCAATTGTTATAAACAATTAAACAATTAAAATTGTTATTACAGCCAACTGCATATAGTTACAAACACGTGGTATTTTTTATCGAGTAGCGTCTTCGTTTCTCTTTCTTTTGAGACGTTGTTAATTAACATCGGCCTAGTAAAAGCCGAGAAAATAATTTTTTTATATTTTGTCGGTAACGATGTCGGTAATCGTGTATGTGGCGCCATCTCGCGTTTGCGGCCTTTTTGCAGTTTGCCGCGGCCTCAACACCGAATTCGTGGATTACATCGTTAATTTCAACAATTGCGATTTTCTCGGCTTCTAGTGCGTATTTCTTAACCGGACTTGTCTTAAATAAAAGCTGCGAACCATAGGTATCTCCTCCAACAGGTTGAACAATATGGCATTAGTAGTTTAAAAGTTATTAACAAATGAAAAATCGGCAAAAATGCACTCCGGGTCACTGCAATTATCTCGGCTTCTACTGGGCCGATTATAATCAACAACGTCTCAAAAGAAAGGGAAACGAATACACTACACGATAAAAAATACCCCGTTGCTGCAACTATATACAGTTGACCGTAATACAAATTTTAATCGTTTAATTGTTTATAACAAATCAACCACGCGTGGAATATTGTTAACAGATATTGGAGATTGTAGCTTAATCCTGATCATGGATGTATCTGGCCGGGAACCGAAATAAATACATTTGTTTATAATATCCTTAAAACTTGGTATGCCAGATGTTGCCTGCGTTGCATCGTAGTCTACGTACTAATATAATACTTCCATTGCGGTATTTCTTTCATGATAGAAAATATCATAAACGATGATTCGAATATCATTTTTTTATTAACGTTTTGTCAGTTACAATTTTGATTACATACATATAATGTGGATTCTTCTTTAAACACATGTTGCTATGATACAAATGACGAGGATAAAAATTTGGAGTGCGTAAAAATGTAATTAGATGACAATTCTTTTTTTTTCGTTTGTTTCTTTCATTCTTGCTTTTTTTCCTTATTACTTCATTGGTCATGGCGATGGGCCAACTTTGAATGTATATTAATATAATATACCGAGCTGACCCATGTCCACTGAGGGTAAAGTGTAATTATTCCTTGATCGCAATTTCTTTTAAATCGTTCCTAATTCGCTAATATTTTGTTTCTGTTTTTTTTTTCAATTAATCCCTTTATACACTATATCGGTGCGCATCCGTCGCTCAAGACTGGTCCAGCATTAGCGATTGACCGATGCGCTGATCAAGAATCTCTAATATCTTCCACACCCGACCGCACAGGCACGGATTAGTGCCAAATTCAGAGGACAGGATATTTACAGATGAACAAACGGCTTGCCCAGGCATGTGTTCAGTCGCTTGTGGACGTCACACTTTATGTACACGTTCGGTGCACTTCTCTTTTCGCCTCTCCTCTAATATTCTTCTACCTTTTTCGTATTGTTCACTCCTCGAGCCTTGAGCAACAAATATCTGCACAGTCCACCGTGGATGTTTTCTTCGACGCAATTGAAATTGACAAAAAAAATATACATATATATAACTGAGAATACAAGCAAGAAATATCTTTCCATTCTATACGGCCTACAATAAAAATCTGAGCCATAACGATGCAAAACTCGAGGAGCTGAAAAACGATTCTCGACTTGCCACCGATAGGGCGGAGCGAAGACGATTTCCGCGCGACGCGTTCGTCCTGGAGCTCGAAAAATTACCGAACAAGACGAACGCATCGCGCCCAACCCGAGGAGGAACAGAGGGACAGAGAAGGTCGACTCGACTTCCAAAGAGCTTTTGGACGAAAGAGAGAGGGTGGTTCGGGTCCTCTGAACTTGGGACAACGATAAGTCCCCGGCTTGTTCGTCAGCAAACGAACGGCACATTTCTCTTCCTCCGTTTCCGAATTTTACCACAGGACTGACCATTTATCAACAATCGTTCGGAACATCTTCAGCCACAGACCGAGAATCGGGTTCGGGGTACCTAGCACACTAATCGGCCAGGATCGGGCTCTGCGTCGTTGATTGCTTCTGTTTCTCGGCTCGAAATTCGCATCACTCGTGAAAGGAAGAAAGGGTCTCTTTACGCCTGCAATTCGGCTACTCAGTCCAAAGGCCGCAAATAACGCTTTCGTGTACGATACTTCTGCCTATCCCTGAGCCAAAACCTACTTGGGACCTTTCTGACTCAGGACCGAAGTCTCGATTTGTCCCCTTTACTTTCCGCGTAGCTGCACAGTTGCTGTGGACGGAAAAGAACGTTCCCTTTTTTCTATCGAGAAAATTTGTCAAGTTCCTCGCGAGACGAACCATCGGAAACTATGGATAATTTTGACGCGTACGATAAGTATAATAATAGTAATGGTAATAATAGTAGCGATAAGAACAATAATGACTGCTGGTACCATGAATTTGTCAGACATAATAATGTCTCCGTGATAAACGAAACAAGACAATAGATTTGAGTAATCATTTGAGTGCTTTATTTGAGTCCTTTATTCGTAGGAACTCTATGTTGACAAAAAGAAAAAAACATCCTCTCGAAAAAGGGTGAATTACAGTCATGCAACATAATTCAAAGTGCAAACAGAGACTTTGAAAGATCGCGCGATAAAAATGTTTCTTAGATAATAAAAAGGGACAGAAGATAATGACCGTGTCCGAGTGGCGAAACAATTAACATTCTTCGTATTCTATGTGTCAGTGTGCATAGATGTGAGTGGTCAGCGAGGAATCAACCAGGAACATCGATTCCTTGCGGATTAGTGCGAGGTCCCCTTCGAAGAACCGCTTTTCCATTATGTTCGATACTTTCACCGAGACCGTCAAACATTAATCGTTAATCGCCCCGCCGCGTCCTCTCCCCTTTTTTTACGCAACACCAGAAACTAATTTGTAAGAATTTTGTTCTTTTCCGTTTGCCGATCGCCAGAACTAGAACGGTCACGAGACGACGAAGATCGGCAATGGAGCCCGATTCGCCGCGCACGAGAAACGTTATCATACAAAAGGAAGAGCGTGGCAAAACAGAACTGAAAAAAAAATGCAATTCCCTACGATCTTCGTCGCGTCCTGGCCATTTCGTGCGTTCCAAAAAATGCATCACCAAAATTCAAACGCGATAAATAAGTAAAACGCCCCGCCACGGGGCAGCGACGATATCGATCGTTGGGCGTCGCGCGAAACGGTTTCGTCGATTAATAAACACTACAGGGACGTAAAATCCGAATTCGTTTACTAGCAGAAAATTTACAAAGTCGCAGAATGTACAGTGTTCGCGGTACGAAAGCGAGAGAAACTCGACAGAAGAAAAGGGGTATTCGTTGAAAGTTGGCCGATGCACTTCCCGTTGGTCAAAGCATCCCGGTCCTTCCGGTCTCGCCGGCGTTCTCGATATTTTTTTTGGCTCGCCCCGACAACGTGGACAGCGTGGCTGCGATCCGATCGGTCTGCGTGAATTATTCTCAGAGCTTCGCAAGCCTCGGGCTGTTCGCTTTACTCGCCGGCCCCGTCTGTGCCCTCGCTTAACAGTTTAAAATTTTCTCTTCCTTCCTACTAAAATCGTCTCTCGTCTCGTTCCCCGCTACTTTTTCTCCCTTCTTTGCATTCTACCGTCTGCCGTTTTTAAATTCAACTCGCATTATTAGGGTACAATAATTAATTAATTATTTAATTAATTAATTATAATAGTGTCATTATAATTCGTAATAATATACAACATTTGTCAATAGATCATTTAACCTAAACCCACCGCATGCTCGTGTCGAAGCAATCGCTTTTTAATCCTGCTTACTTATTCAACCACCCCGACCACCCTTCCATCGCCACCCTGCCCCGCACGCACGCTCCATCCCAACCCTTTCACCCATACCCGCGCAATTGCACTCTTTCTTTCACTCGCGCAGTACGCAGCCCATGCACTCGCGCAATTTCTTACCATTCTCCACCTTGAATGAACAGTCGCGTTGCATCAGGCATACCGCACTCTCTCTCTCTCACTCTCTCTCTCTCTCTCTGCATATTCATTTTTTTCTTTTTTCCTTTTTTTCTTATAGAAACATCCCTTCGTCCGTCGCTCGTTTTCCACCCACTCGCACTCTCACGCCGTGGGACTGTACTGGCTTCGCGCATAGCTTATCTATCTAATTCAATGATTTGTAGTCGTAAGTGTGTGTGTGATCTCTGAATGTGTGTACATGTATGGTATGCGCGTGCCTAGCTCTTTTTCTCGTTCATTCCGCACGTTTGCCCTGACGCACGATTCTTCGCCCCCCGCACCTGGTGCCCCGCTGTTCCCCGTGTTTACCAACCGCGCATCTTCTCCCCGGGTCCATCGCCCCGCCGAACGGACGAAAGAGCAAAGTCACGAGCGTGATGCAACGAGGTGATCGACCTTCGGGTGAAAGTGGCCGAGACCCCTCGAGGGGGGGGGGAGGGGGCGCCCACGGTTCACCCCGTTCACCCCACGATCGAAACGAACGGAAAAGGGTTAGAAGAAATAAACAAGAGAAAAAAAAGAGAACAACCGTACGGGCACAGCGCGTCTGTCGTTCTCAGGTGTACGCTTGACCGTGTGATGTGTTGCGCATGACACGTGTATACGATGACTTTGTACATATTTCGGAAACGATATCTATCCCTCCCGTGCCGCCGGTTCCTCCGCAAGCGACGCGTTGTACCTCACGATGTAACCGACCCGAAAGCGCAGAGTTCATGGACGTGATGAAACGCCGACGTTCGTGCTCTCCCCCCTAAATCCAGAATGTGCCACGCGTTATTATTTCACGACCATCGTTGCTGGTAGAATCGACCCCCCCGCCCCCTCTTCTTCTTCTTCGCCTTCTGCTTCTTCTTCTTCTTCTTTTTCTTCCGCGTGAAACGTTCGCCGACGAGCGTGTCTACGATCCCGCTAGTCTAACAAAGTCCTACGGTACGCTCCGGACAGTGAAACACCGGCAAACGTGTCAACGATGTTTGCCGTGGCTCGAGTTCCCCCGTAACCGCTTGCCAGGATAGTCTCAGACGGTCGTTGAACTTGGTTTCAGGTCGAAATATCGCGCTACCGCGCCCCTCGTCAGTCGACGCGCGGAATCTCTTCCGAGGACCGATTCGTTCGACTTCCAGAGACAGTTCGATGAAAGTCGAACGACGGATCCGTTGACGTCGTTCGTCGATCGCTCCTCGTTCGACGCTCGGGCGATATACGCGCCCAAAGGCACCGGGACGAGCAACGATCGACGATCGCTCGTGTACCAAGAGAAATCGCCGAATTTTCTTGCTTCCCGATAACGGACGCAGAAAGATGTTTCGAGCGGTCTCGAAACGAGAGATTTCAATCGAATCGGAATCGAAGCAAAGCTCGTACCAACGCCGTGTCCTCGTGGTGGCGCCGGGCGATCGAAACGAGGGAAACCTAATAAATACGCGTGCGCGTGCGACGCGACACGACTCAGAATGCAAACGACACCGGGAGCCACGTTTCGCTTCGTACAATTAAGCGTAACGCGCTGCGGACCGACACTTCGAATCTGTTCTACGTTTTAGGTGCTACGATTTTCGTCCGCGAATTCCCATCGGGAGGAATGCGAGAAATGAAAAAGAAAAAAAAAAAGGAAAGAAAGAATCGAACCGAAATAGAGCGGGCAAAGTAGCGCGAACGTTCGCGTTCTGCTCGCCGAAGCAGAGAACGCGATATTGCAACGCGGATGTTAAGCGGTTGATTCGAAGAACGCGGTTCGATAACGATTATTCCAGAACGATGGTAGAGACGCGTTGACGAGGAATCGATGGTACACGCCTCCGAGATCGACGATATAATGCCCCATTATAATTGGCCCGAGCTTAACACCGAAGGAAGAGAACACAACGAATCACGAAGATTAATATAAAAATAGGAACAAACGTATAAGCATACAATGAGGAACATATATCATGTACAAACGTAACGCGCAAGGAACTTTATGCTAGATTGATTCATAGTGTGTACGCAATCGTGTCGTGTATGATGCTTCGCTTCTTCTTTTTCTTTCACCCCCCCCCCCCTTTCATATTACTCATTTTCCATTCCCCATTTTTCAACTGTATACGCGTGTCACGCCGGATCTTCTCTCCGTATACCGTTCCGCGAAACGATTGCAGCGCGACGAAATAAGCACGTGCGCACCGCGAAAATGCCTACCACAGACGACTCGTGAACAACCGTGCTGTAGTCGATAAAGGTCGCGCAATGATTTTGGACGTGGGTACGCGCTGTGCTGTGCGTAGCGTGGTTCGCGGTAGGTAATCGATGAACACCGTGAGCCGATAAAACAGTGGCAAAGTATGCTCCGGAGTGGAGCGCGCCGAGGCGTATCGTTTTGCGCGTGGAAGTCGAAAGACCTACCAGCCATACGCGGTCTCGTCTACTCGTTTCCCTCGCGTTCCGGATATTTCGAGTGGCAGCAATAAAAGAGAGTGAAGTGTACCGAGAAAAGAAAGAGAAGAGAAAAGAAAACTTGACACGGGGCAATCAGAGCCTGCGCGTTGGCGTTCGATCGGGCTCCGCGCTTAAAAATCTCGGAGTCTAAGGAGACGATCTCCGGTCCCTTGCACACCCACATCCTCTCGTCCTCCGATTCGATATATCACACCACGCTCTCTGCTATCTCGCATACGCTTGCACAATACGTACTTACGATATACCTCTTACAATATTTTATATTCATTTATTCTATTAATTATATCAATACTGTTGACGGATAGAGATTCATTCACAGCTCGCACCAGAGCGAACGACCGTCTCTGCCGTGCGCGGCGTACCGTATATTCGTTTAACTTCCTCTTCGTTTCGTTCCCATCGTCATCCTTCCTTCGTTTCGTTTTTCTTCGCCGCTTCGCCCACAGTCGACCCAACCCTTTCTATATTTCTTTCTTTTATATACTTTGTTCCTTTTGACATAATGTTTTATCACACTCTAAAACGCCACCGTATCCCGCCGCGGTGCCCCGAGCGTTTCAATCGCCAGACCGACACGATCTGCTTGATATCTCGGCGATGTCTCGGGCACACAGCACGCGCACCTCCCCGTCTCTGTTCGAGGACCGATCATCGAAACGAGGATGCAGCCGTACGTGTGTCGATTCGTAGCAAACGCGCGCGCGTGTACATTCTGCGTGCAAACCTCGAACGGAAAAAAGCGCGTCCATCCTCAACCTGGAGCAGCGCAGCTCAGCGATCGGTGTCACGGCACGTGGGAATAATCGTCGCACCGAGAGGCGCGGAGGTTCGAAACGAACGCGCGTACCAGCGGACCCGGGCGCGCACTTTTTCTTCTCCGTTGCAACGAGTCCCAGGCGTCTGGCGGTCGTCTGGCCCATTCCAAAGCCGCGGATCGTGGTATCCTCCCGCTATGACGCCGACGACGACGACGACGACGGCGGCGGTGTCTACGTCGCTCACTTGTGACCACGCTGCGAGAGAAAGTACTCGATCTGCTGCATACAAATCAGCTGCTGCATGAGGCTTTGCAGCGGGTCTTGGCCCTGAGATTGAGCTTGCTGCGGTTGCTGAAGCGGCTGCGCCAAGCCTCCACCAGTAGACTGAGCAGCCGGTGGCAGCATCGTGCCTGGGCCCGACTGCTCGGCCAACAATTGTCGTTGAAGCTGCTGCGCCTGGTAGTGGGCCACCGCGACCAGCTCCGAGGATTCCATCCCCATGGAAGCTGCGGCGGCAGCGGCCGCCGCAGCGTGCCCCAGCTGCACCTGCTGCTCCGAGTGATGGCCGGTGAGGCCAGCCTGATGACAAGCCAGCGGGTGTACGCCAACGTGCGACAGCCTGCCGGCTGGACAGCCAGACGAGGCCAGGTAGGCGCCGGGGTGGTTAGGGTTCTCGCCCCGCTAGGGAGCCATATTCTTGGGCCTGCGCCCCCGTCGCCCTCTGGTGGGAGGGCGCGGGGACTCCTGGCCTCACTGGCTCACCGCGGGGCTCTTCTTGTCCTGTTGCTGCTGACTGGCATCCTGCGTTCCCTGTACACCTGCCGCTGCCCCACCCTGTCCACCTTGTACTCCCTGAAACGCGCAAAACTTTAACTTTGGAAGTCAGTCAGTTTTCGATCATTGCTCTTCGTATGCGGTATAGTTATTCAAACGATGATAATTACCTGGCTACCGGGTCCACCTTGTGGCGGGCCTGGGCCACGGTCCGGGGGCCAAGAGTTGCCCGGGGTCGGTTCCGAATGGAATTGATGGGGATGCGGAGGTGGTCCACCCGGTGTGTCGTGACTGTGGGGGTCCAGGCTGTTCGCCGCGTCGTACTGCGTGTTCTCCAACCTCGTGATTAGTCGTTCGTCCTCCTCGCCGAAGTCGCCTCCCATCAGCGACGGTTCGCCGACAACCATCACGTCCTGGATCGACGGGAAACAAGAAATCAGTATCGCGCGACTCGACTTCTCTTTGCCTTACCGGTCGCGAACTGTAATCGCGTACTGCAAACGTTCAACAATAACCGAGCATCGACGTTCGATAGAGGACGCTTCGGCCGCAGTCCGTTCAGGTAAGAAGATCGACGATCCCCGCGAAACACTCACCTGCGACGCCAAATTGAAGTTAGGCCCGGGTGACCGCTTTTTGCTCGGCGCCGGTGGCGCGTTGTTTCCTGGCCCCGACGTGCTGCCCTTCCGCTTTCTTCGTTTGCTGGCCGGCCTCTGGGACTCTGCAAGAACAGATCCACGATAATGGCGGGCCCGAACGATCGGCCAGGACGCTAGCCATGTAGCAGCGCGCTAAGAAACTTCAGACCGCTACCCAGCATTGGACCTTTCTTCGTATCAAAGGTCTCTGACACACACAAGCATGCATGCATCGGTGGACAGACAGATAGAAGATCGACAGGTCGTGTCTCTATTGTCTTTCTCTATCAAAAGCTACTTAGAAAGTTTGCACTCACGTAGAATGTATCTTTACAGAGAAACACGCATCGCATCGAAGTAATCCGATGTGCCCTTACGGCTTACGCGGCACTCGGTTCCATGATTTCGTCGGCCTTGAACACGTGGGCGCCGGATAATCGGGGGGAAACGACGCTGGTGAATAAAACAAGAAAACGCGGAGCGCGCGTAAGCGTGGCAAAAGAAAAAAGGGGGGTATACGCATGATATAATAATAGAGGGAGGCGTTATCGTTTGTCCAAGCCCCCCGTGGCTATCTACCTCGAGCGATCGCGACAATCGAATCGGCGATCGAGCCATCCCGCGGAAGCACCAGAGCTCGTTTCGTGCCCGATCGCGATTCCGTTTCAGGAATGTCCCGAGGTCGAGCTACTTAGCAAACCCGCGACAATTATTTCTGCAACATTGTACGCAAAACCGTGACGCCGCTAAAGACTGCACGGCCTCCGGGAAATTGACCGTTAAAGTTCCGTGAATGGACCACCGGGGGTGGGTGGAAACGCTCGCGTTCGCGTTCTCGGATGCACGAGTCAGAGCGACGAAACGAACGGAGGGAGGAAGTTCAGGTCGCAGAAATCGACTGGAACCGAGATTCTAAGCGCGACAACGAATCGACGACGAATTTTTGTCGTTCAGCGATTAAAAAACGATTCCTGCGGTAGACTGGTCGGCCGTTTGGCTCCACTGGCTGGTGCTTCTCATGTAAAGCAACTGTTCGTCTACCTCTCTTACCCGGCGGGGCAACCATCCTCTGCCATTTCTGGAACAAGGTCGTCTTCAAGCAGTCCCGCGGTGACAACGCGTACGCCTTGTGCCTCGACATCAGCTCCTGCATCGGTTCCAATATCACGCATAACTGAAAGAGAGCAAACGGGGAACGCGTGTTATTGCGACGCTTCGACGCGAACCTGACCCGCGTTAACTTCTGCCGCGAAACCTCCGCATCGAGCTAGAAAAAGGGACACCCTGGTTCGTCGAACGAGTCTCCCCAAACGATTCGTAGTTTTCTCGACGGAACATCGGCGCGCGATGATTTTCGTTGGAAAACGCGGGCGAAAATAACCGGCGGTACAGAAACGAAACAAACGCGACTGTTGTTTAATCCGACGCGGACTTCGACAGGGAACTTATGCGCGCTATTAATATGAAAATTATCGCGTACGGCGTGTACAGGTTGAAAATAAACTCCCTAAAATATATACGCGTGGAACGCGGCGAACGCCGCGCCGAATAATTAAATTTGGATTATGTTTGTCGCAATAAAACTGAAATCCATTTCACATTATTATCGTAAGCGCGTAATATCCAGGCAGCCTTTATATTATAATGATGACAATTAAAATAATCGATAGCGCGGGATTGCACGGGAGTGGCGGATCGCGGGGCCGACCGACAGAGACCGGCCCGAAATTTTGCGAAACCTTAACTCGATTGTAATTAATGCTCGCGTCGGTATTCCTTTCTTCCTTTCTTTTTTTTTCTTTTAATTCGCCAGAGGTATCCCGAGTGGATTTCTCGCAGACGTATAGCTTTTTGCCGGGAGACGAGGCGAACATATTTTCACGACAGCTTTCGATTAACGACGCAACAATCGTTTCAGCGAGCAAAGAGCAACGGATACGCGCGAGTGAAAGCGCTTCCGAGCGCGCGAAGAAGGTGGTTCGTAACCCGGATACTCGGTGATACTTTCGCGTGCCGATCTGTTCGCTACTCCTGGCCCATTTAGCCAATTTCATTTCAATCCAATATCTCGTGCTAAATACACTATTTATTGCTGCGCCCAGGTGTCTTTCCGTTCTTCTAGCAAGATGGTCAGCGTTTCCGGCAGAAATCCGAGGGGTTAACGTATACGTACCCTAAGGTAGTTCAGGGTGGAATTGGTGATCCCCTGCCTCGTGATGTTCTTGCTAAGCTGCTCGAGCATCGTTGGATCCTGTTGCATACCGACCACGGTCCTAGGCACGAGCTCCTTGTGCGACCTCACCGACATGTGCCACGACTTTATCCTCATAAGGTCGTCAAACGTGAATTCCAATATTAATCTACCCTCCGTGCATACCTGCAGAACAAACACGGGTTCAAGCTGCTGAATAAACAGGACGAACGGCCCCCTCTCGGCCAATCGTAGGTGAGACATTTTCATTGTGCGTCTCGTGGGAGGGCAGGATGTATCGGGACAAAATTTGCTAAACGAATTCGACAATAGAAACCACGATGACGAGGAAGCTGTCGTGGTACGACAAGGATGGAACGGGGAAAGGAAAGAATTGTCCGGCGTTAATTAAGTCAGGATATTCGATTCTATTTTGAATCGGCGGCGCAACAACGATAGGAGTTTCGTTCGCACGAACGATAGTTCCCCATACCTTCGTGAACATCGGCTTTCCGTGATGCGTGACCATAACGCAGTTATCACAGTCGAGGGTTATGCTGGTATTGTGAAATGACTCCTTCGGGTGCTTCAAATTGTAGTAAAGTTCCGTCACTCCGCCCTCGAATATTGAACGGAAGTACCTAGGTATTAACGTCCTGCCTATCGCTGCGGGCACAAGAGAAAACGTATCGTTAGAGGTATCCGGTGTTTCATTGAATAAAGACGCGCGGAGAAAAATCAAGGAGCCGGGGGCTGGCCCGCGGAGAGGAAAATATCCGTGTCGCGAATAGATACGTATAATAGCCGGCGCGGAACGACTCCGCGGGATTGGAAAATTCTTGGTCGAGGGAAGTAACGCGATCGCCCCCGTCGGCGTTGCGTCTTATTGCGACGGTAATGCGCGTGAAATTGTCGTTCGCGCTCGACGAGGGCGCGACGCGTAATCGCGTTGTTACCCGTGCATTCAGGAAGGAACACCGGCGGCCGGAGGACATTAAAGATCCACCGGCTTGCGGAATCGCGTCGCGGTGGCCGCGTAATTATTTAGAAAAGTGCGCGACGCGTGCATCGGGCCACCGCGGCCGGACGTGAAATAAGTCCGGGCTTTCCTTCGGTGAATGCGCTTTCCAGGCTCCCGCGCGGCTCTCTTGTCGCGTTATCCCGAATTCGAACGCTTACTGTATCTCTTGGGGCCGTCCTCCAAGCAAAACGTCAGGGTTAAGGTTGCGTCGTCCTCGAAGAATTCGGTCGCGAATGCGTCCCACCAGAGGTTGTCGCTCTCCTGTAACAAAAATCACGGGCACACTTGTGATTTCAGGCACTTGCGGGCAAAATTGCGAGCGGCCAGCGTCGCCGATAAGACTCGAGGCTCGCGCGTTCGATAACATCGTTGGTGCCGCGGGCCGAGCAGCGTCTGCGTTCTCGACTCGCGGCGAGCCACCCGTAACTTCCGCCGCGGGTGGGTTTATCATTTTTCGTCGCGATAAAGCCTCGCCAATCGAAACGCTTCGACCAGTGCACGCCGGTCGCGTCTCGGCCTTCTCGGCGCGGACGCGACCGACGTAAATAACGCGCAATCTGTAATTACATTGCGGCCGATTACCCAACAGCGACGTGGAACGAAACGACGACGCACGATCGTCCGGAATAACGATGAACGTCGCGAGATGTTCCGGAGCTTCCGCCTCGGTCGCACCTACCGCGTCCTTCCAAACGTGCACGCGTTACTCTACATATATATTGGCGTTCGTCGCGGCATGAATATTTATGGCGGCGATACGAAACGCTAGACATTTTTCTCGCCGCCCCGTGAAAAACCGGTGATCCGTGGAGCCGTGACCGCCTCTCGATTATTACGCCCACGAATGTAAATACGCGTGAACGCGTCGGTACGCGTACGCTTGCCTGGCGAAAACAAGTTTATGCGGCCTGGTTGCCTCCGTAAATTGGCTTCGCCGATCGCACAATTGGTCTCGACGCGTCGAACTTCGGTTCGCTCGTACAGAGAAACTCTGTCCGAATAATTGAAAGGCAAGGAAAGGGAGCATCGGCGGCGGCACTGGGCACTCGAGGGGTTAAGAAAAGACGGCGGAGCGGTGGCACGCGCGGCGCAAATAATAATAAGAGCGGAGGGAAGATGCTGCGCGGATGAGGCTGGATGCATAATTGAATGAGAGCGCAGCGTGCAAGCGCGTCCGCAGCCAAGGGGTAGTTCTCCGCGACTGAGAGGGGATGAAATGCTATAATTTCAGGCCAGACAGTCATGCGTTATTCAGCGACGAGTATAGCCTGCCACTGTCTTCGCCTTGTCCTTTCCGCGGACCTCTCCGCTCCGCTCGGTCCTCCTCCCTTTCGTTCCGATCATTGAGCTTCCGCGTCTTCCAATCGTGCACTCGGCCGTCCAACGAAACGCGACCAGAACTTATCCAGATTTTTGAACGTCCGTGCCACGACGAGCTTCGCATAGTTTCGGCATCGACGCACCCACCGATTCGGTGGTGCTTGGGCCGAACGATTTCTCTCGTTACGACCGTGGACTGTGCTCTCGAAAAAGAAAAAGAAGAAGAAGAAGAAGGAAAAGTGGAAAGAGTGTTGGACCCTTCGCAAAACTGTCAAAGACTGGATAGTCTCCGAGTCAGTGAACCGACGACAAAGTAGAGAATATGCAAACGCATCGCATACGGAGCAGATTGGCCGCGTAACTCGCGTCAAATCGGAGCGGGGCAATCGGTTTTCGGGGAGGTCCGCACGGTCAGCGAAGATTTATTTCGGACGAAAGCCTCGCCGTGCCAAATCAAGCAAACTGTTGCCACTCTCGCGCGAATTGATATTTCTGGCAGGCGTTGCGGCTCCGTGGCGATGTAAAACCCGTGTGGAGAAACGCCGGGCCGATCGACGGAAGACGAGAGATCGAGCCGATCGGAACGGGAATGAGAAAGCCGCTGAGAACGGAAGACGAATGCCAAACGTTAAGTAATATCTCGTGCACGCCCGTGAGAAATTCGTACGAGATCGTCGTCGTCGAAGTTGACGTCGACGTCGTCGATCGGTGGAAAGGTGTTCGGCGTTTCGCGAATAAAGCGGCGTCCGCGATATCGGGGAAACGTTGCAACGGCGCGCTCTACGAATTCTGTTATTATTATTCCTACGATTGTTGCTACGCTAATGCTAATTATGCGCGATGCGATTATTCAGAACGGCGAGTTCTCTATCATTACTATCGCTAAGAATTCCTGCCCTGCTGATGGTAATTTCGTGCCGGCGGTATTTCAATGTAGCGCGGGCGCGCCGCAAAAATTTCAACCTTAAGTGGCCCTTGCATAATTTGCGCTGCGAGTGGCGACGCTTTTTAGAAAAAGATTGCATCTTGTTAATAACATGCAGCTGCATACAGAGTCCTTGGATGTCTGTTATATTTAGTCGGTCTTGTAGCCGTTTCGACGTGAAACGAAGGAAGAAAAAGGAAAAGATAGAGCGGGACTGCGCAACCTAAGTTCGGAGACTTTTAATCAAAGTGGCGAATCTAGAAAAAGTGGAAAGAAATGAAAATCGAGGAAATCGATGCGATGGAAAAAATACAAACAATCTACGAGCGCTTCTACCAGGAAGTTTCGAATTCCCGAATCTCTCGGCTGCACTTTAACGGAGCCACCAAGGAATTCCGCGAAAACCTGACCGATCACCGGCGAAACTTCGGCTGGAGAGTCCAAAGTTGGGTCTAGGTTAAGGGTAAATTCCTTTCGCTGAAAATGATGCATCGACGCGTCGTCGGCTGACAGCGTGCAATTTTACTCGCGAGTCACCTTTCTACGCGGACGGAATCGATAGTCGGGCGTTTAAAAATCGACCTTGCCTGCCGTCTAATTCTGTCATCCCCACGCCTGTAGCGTTTCCGAGCCAACTAATTGATGTACACGCGACAAGATCGGCGATCCTTCAGCGATTTCGACGCCCCCGCGAACGGATTCGATCCTGAATAATTGAGGGGAAGAAAAACTTCGTCTCGTACTATCGACGGCACAATTTCGGAAACGCGGGACGCTCCTTTAATCCACTCGCGACTCGGAATTTTCAATTAATTCAAAGCAACCGGGGCGAAGACGGGCGATGAAAAAAAAAAGGGAGGACTCTCTGTCGAGCAACCAGAAGGAGAGAGAGAGAGAGAGAGATCGATTCTAAAAACGCGTTGAATGGAGCGCGTGCTCGCGTGCACGCAGCAAAAAATCGCAGCCGATTGCCGGAGAAAAGTGCGACAACGCGCAAGAAATTCAATCTCGATTCTCTGTTGACGGAGAAAAAAGGAGGAAAATCAGTCGCGGCGCCGGAGTCGCACAAATCATCGCTGATTTTCACGGTGTGACCGGACAAAACGGCGAAATACGCGCTCTTTCGGCCGGCGTATTAGCCGGAGTTAAATTCAATTTGTCCAGGCCGAAATAGTCCTGCACAGAGAGAGAGAGAGAGAGAGAGAGAAAATCCCGGATGTAAATGCATCGTAATAACCGGCAGGGATACGAACCAGGATAACCGCTCCATGGCCGAAAATTTAATTGGAAGCCTGTTTTAAAGATGAAGCTGCAATTACTTGCGATTCTTTATTTATATTTAAAATGCAGCGCGTCCGAAAAGTCGCGCACGGCTGCGGTCGAAACGCTAGATTCTATCTAAAGACTGATCGATAGTCGAGTACGGTCGATCTAACCGAAATACCCGATTGTTAAGGAGCGGAGAACTACTTCAATTTCGGATCCCCGCAGACCGTGCGGAAAAACTAAAAAGTTCCAGCAAGAATAAAAGCGCACGCGTTCAATATTTATACCGAACCCTTTCCACAAACGAGCCCAGGTTTCAAAAGGATCAGTTATTTCCAAAGGCTGCAACGCAGTGAGGGCTAAGGCAACGAACGAGAGACGGCTGGAACGAGAGGATAAAAATAAAAAGAACACCCTCGCAGAAGGACGATCGTCGCCGTTGTCTCTTCTCCACTCTCCCTAATTCCAGTTCGATTCCGGCAGAGACCAGGAAATAACCCGGCATAATTCCCGCGCCAGCGTGTACAGGCACCTTACGTTAGAGAACTGTCGTTCGCGACGAATAAATATTTCCACTGACATCGGTCCCGAACCCGTTCGCTCTTTTTCCCCCCCGCGTTGTTTTAATTTCTTCCTCGTCCTCGAGCGCCTCCGTGCGGCAGCGGCATCGATTTTCGAAAATATCGCGCTCGAAAGAACGAAGGAAAATCGCGGGGCCGGGACTCGGGAGAGAGGCGAGACAAGACAAGAGTATAACAAAAAATTAACAAAAAAAAGAAAGAAAAAGGAGCAGAAGAAAGACGGAGAAATAGCCCACACCTTGTATTATCCGAATCGTTCCCGGTCCTCGTCCCAGAAACGATTCACCGCCAATAATTTCCCCCTCTTCCCGTCTCTTGTTCCCTCTGCCCCAACTGTGTGCGTCTCTCTTTCTCTCTCCATTCCTCTCTCAGGCTGCATTTTTTTCCCTTCCATTTTTCGCCTGGCAGGGCGTCGCTCTTTGTGCAGCCTGTACTGCGTCGGGGTTGCCGTCGGCTTTTCACCCGGACTGTACCACCCTACTGTTGTTAGGGGGGTGTGGGGAGACTAGGGGTGGTATATGATCGTGTATATACGCCGATGAGAAAGTATTGTCGACGCGCTCTACCTCTCGATTTTCTTACGAAATTCATTTCGACAAGGAAAACGAAGGTGGACCCCGCCGATACCTATATGGAAAAATCGGGAAAATTCACGGGAACATGGCCACCATTTTTGAGAAATTTCGTAACAACCCCTGACCCCGGGATAGACGCGGAGAGATTTCTCTCTGAGCAGTCGGCCTGGGACAAAACTCTTCCGGCCGATCGGAGTATATACGGCCAGGGGCGGCGGCGAGAGGGACGAGACTGGAAGGGAGAACCAGGGGATGGGGGGTACAATATGGGTTATCGAGGGGGCCCCACCCCCGGGGGAGAGCAGGGGCCCTCATTTTATTACCCAGGCTCTCGTAGAGGTTCTCAACCTCCCCTACAGACTCGCTGCCTTTTCCTTTCCCGTCCCTCTTTCGCTCTTGTCTTTTCGGCTGCCTTCGGTCAGATCGATGAGAATATTTCGGCGAGGTAATATTTTTCGAAATGAACGGGACAAGGGACACCGAGCGGATGCGTCGATGAATAATTCCGTGGACTTCTCTGCGTTATTTTCGCCGCGGCGACTCGCTCGAAACCGCGCGCAACGACCGGTCCCGCCCGGCGATTGAAAATTTCGTCTTCTCGGAAATAATATCGGAAATGTATCGTGACCAATTTTTCTCTAATATTCGGCGAATATATGTTTCGTTTTTTTCCCTGTTACCTTTGCGAACGAAATTATTGCGAGCCGCGTATTATAGTACCAATATACCTCGAGGCATTTTCCAAACGAATATTTTCCTTCGCAATGCCCCGTTTGAAAATAACCGTGGAAACTCCTGTCTAATTACCTAATGGAACCCATCACCATCTGGAATTTCTCATCGATAAAAACTGAATCAATCATTCCGCATAAATGTCCCGGCCTCTGGCTTTCAAATAATAATGCTTGCAAAACATCTGCGCCAACTTTTGAATAATGTTGCGAAGTAATTTTCAACGCAAGCTCCGGAGGGAGGGGAGGAGAGGAAAAATGTGCAAACCGTTCACGGGCCCGATCCTAAGCTAGACGCGTCTTCTTATTCGGTTCTTCTTCCCTCCGGTTCTTCCCCATTCCACGCTGCTCGCCTTTTCTACCCATCCGCCCCCGCCCCTGCACGCGGCATACTGAGAAAAGTTTTACGTAAACATCGGGACCGCCCCTTACTTACGTGTACCTGACGATCTCGAGAGAAGGAAAAACAGCGTCGTTCGAAGGACATGTTCAGGAAGAACAACCGAGATAATGTTTGCTCCTCCATTCCCGCAATTCTTTTTGCACACGGGGACACGCAATTGAATCCGTGATTAGACGAACGGGGCAGAACCTTTACTTCGACCGAGACAAAGCTGCGCTGGGTCGCTCCTGCTTTTTTTCTGCGCGCATCGATCGCTCGATCGAGCAAAACGTTGATTATTCCCTTACCACCCCCTGTTCACTCGTCCGAGTGAAACAACGATTTCGAAAACCTGTGGAACCCCGCGCGAACGATTTTTATTTTCCGTCCTGTTTTCTTTCCTGCATTTTCCGCCCAAGATACCTAACAAACACGCGGGTATTTAAAACGCGAATGCCAAACAGCGGACGAGAATAAATACGGCGCGGTTCGCGAACTGGTTGGAAACGCTCGGGTGGAAATTTCATCGAAAACAGAGGGGGCATTAATATTTATCGTAATTTTCGAAGCACGAGCCTCCCATTGGACGTGGCTTTCTCAAGCGTCCCCGCGTTCAACGAGAATGACGCGAACAGTCGGAGAAGCACGATCGCCGGACGCGTCTCGCGAAACGAGTCATCGGGCACGGAATGTCTCATCAGCGCTTTATTATCGGGAATTCGCGTGATTTCGACTGTTTCGATGCGACTTCGAGGGAGGGTTGGATGGGGTGCGCGCGAGCCGCCAGCAAGGCAAAGGTAGAAAAATTGCAGCCCCGTCCGGTATAGATTTTCGCGATGAATACTGGCGTCTGTGATGTTCAGTCGCCATACGAAAGCACCCGCGGCCGAAGCTTGTTTTCAAATTACAAGCCATCGAGCCACGACTTCGGAGTTATTAAAAATTTCGCCCCGCTTTTCTCGATGCTGCGTCGCGTCGCGTCGCGTTTTTGCGCCCCCGTTGCCGAAGGAAAAAAATATGCGGGCTGACGGTAAGAAATATCGCGCGGAAAAGAAAAAAAAATCAAAACGTCGTGAATATTCTCGTATCCGAGCACGTAACGTTTCTGCGTTCTGCGCGAAGGGACGCCGTTGAAAGTGCGTATCGTTAGCGTGGCTGTTTATTTTTGTAATTACGGACTTTCGTCAGAAATTTTTAACGCGGCTTCGACGCCGCCAAACAAAAAGAAGTCGGGGCAATTATTCTCCCGCGATACAGACCGACGACGGGAAGCGTTGCAACCGGTAATTGTTATCGAGGCGCCGGCGAAATAATTTTTCCTCTTAGGCGGACGGTTCTTGAGGGATCGCGCCACTCCGAAGAAATACGACCAGACCTTGGCGGGGACAAAAATATGGGGATGCGGCACGGCTCTCGCGTATGGAACGCACGCCAAGGTAAATGAGATGTCGTCTGTCACGACGAGGGGAAAAAGCAGCCGATAAAAATGGATGCACCGGATCGAATTATAGGTCAGGTAATCGCAAAAGGTGGACAGAGATTCGAGGGAGTCTGCGATCATCTGTCACTCCTTGCATTAAACGTCGAATAGATCTTTCGCGCCGTCTGCGTTTGCGATCTGAAGATCCCCGATTGATGTTGCGCTAAAAAAGAAAAAGAATAGCACGGCGATCCGCGAACGCTTAATTATATTCGTTCGACAGGAACGAGGATATAAATTTCGCTCCGCGAACAATGAAGCGATTCATCGACACGCAACGACTTGCGTATGGATTTTCAAAAACCATAGCGGACAGCGCGAAATGGAGGCGATTCTATTTAATTACAGTTTCAATTTGCTACACGCCCGAATCTCGAACGTGACGTTTATCGAATTTAGTTTTATTTCCCTCGATCGCCCGCCAGAACGATAATAATAAAGGAATAGAGTGACGCGGCGCACGCGCGATTTTCTACGAAAAATTTCCAAACAACGGTCGCCCTTACCGGTGATTAAACTCCTGGGCAGAAAGCATTACCGATCAAAAAAATACAGAGCAGAAAACACGTGGAATTTCCGATCGATTCGTTGCGATCCATTGCAGGCTGCATTTTGCACGATAATCACGAACAAAAAAAGCTGTCGAATTAGAATCACAATTAATACGAAGGGGGACGATGTTTCTTTCGAAGTTTCCAGGCTGCAGCCGAACCAGCCAGGGATGCGAAATTAAAAGGAAACCGACAAAATAACCGAGTCAGCGTAGGACGCCTCTGATTTTAATGCTCCCCGCGTCACCCCTTCTCGCTCGTTTCGTACCTCCCGGCTGAGCCAGCCTCGCTCTTTCTTGCGCCGCGCAAACCAACCCCCTTGGCACCCACCCCCCGACGCGAACGCAACCCCAACGTAGGCCGAACAGCGGCGGTCTTCGCAGTAGCGTACACGTACAGATGCTCGAACGTCTCTAGCAACCGCAAGCTTAAAGATCCGTCGTCGAATGCTGACAGTCCCCGTAGAACGTTAACAATCACCCACCCCCTCGACGAGTCTCCCACAACTCGTTGCAAAGTACAATATTTATTTCATTTTACCACTGGACGGATAGCTGTGAGACGTCAGCGGTCGAATATACGATACCCCGAAAGGATTCTCGTCCCCGTGAAAAAGAGGAATGCCCGCGAGCCGATGAAAACCGTGCATCAGACTTCGCGTTCGCACGGGCCTGACGGAAGTCGGCGAAGAAACAGCGGTGAACCGTGCACACGCACGCTGACAACGCTCGAGATCCGATGATAGGGCGAGAAAAGATGATTTATCGCCCAGAGACATGCCACGTCGTTTACCCGAGTTGGCGAACGAGTGGCCAAGAGTTAACAACGAGGTACGCGAACTCGGGGCGAACGAACGAGCCGGCAAAGGGTGAATAAAAAAGGAAGATTAAGGGCACGTACGCAGCTATGGTACGCGGGACGAAGACGAGCGACGCGACACGGGAGGCTGATAAACCATAGATAAACGTTTGGACGGCCCTAAATGCCCATCCCGCTAATAATGATTGAATTCTGAAAGTGACTAATGACTTCGCCCCGCCGGATCATTATCCGCCGATGCTTTTGATGTAACACGGACGATATTTTATTCAGGGCCGTCTGGTCAAGGCCGCCGCTGGATTAGAGAAATCGGGCGCCTCATGAATTTGACAGAAGAACACGGAAGGGGAGACGCGCATCGAAAATTAAGCATCAACGCGACCCAGAAATTAATACAGCTTGACGACGATGCGAAGCTCGGGCGGGAGAGCAGAGTCGAGAGGAGAGAAAAAAAGGTTCGCGAGGGAATTGAAAACGGAGTCAAAGTGGACCCGAAGGGACGAGTGTTAATGGGATAGGCGAGCGTGCGCGAGATAACGCGGGGACAAAGGAACGCCAAGGCGGAACGAATCCGCCACGTTTCGACGGATTTTCAGCGGCGAAATTCGAACGACCGCCTTCTGTTCCACGGCTGGCGGGGCTACTCGACCCTCGCACCGACGCGTTCGAACGCGTGCTCCGGTGGCAAACGCGTTCGTTGCATTCGTAAATGCAGGTCAATGCATCGCCGCCACGTGACCTAAACGACGCCGCGACATTTACTGGATTTAGCCGTTTCGAATAACCGAAAAGCAATGAATCCACGTCGAACAACCGACGTTCAATAACATTACTTACTTTTTGTTCACTTTTCTCCCCGCAAAAAAGACACCAAGCTGCAGCGAGCGAAATTATTCGTCGTCGACGTAGCCGAATTGGAAAGTGATCAAAGGATCTTCGGACTGTGACACGACGGGTTACACGAATTTAAACGAGGTCCGGACGATTTTAGATTCAGCATTATGCTGCAATTTGCGTTCGGCATCGATCGATCACAAAGCGAAACACTTTTTTGGATTAAAAAGAGAGGGGGGGGGGGGGAGAAGGAGTACCTCTAGTAAGGGGTTAATTGCAGTCTACTTTTTATGCTAATCGCTGACCCGTGACAAACGTAAATCGTCGATCGACCGATAATATCGAGAGATCTTGAAAGCGAGGACCGGTTGTCCATCTGGTTCCCCGGAGATTAATGAACGCTAAGTTCCGGTATCGGAGGCTCATTAAGACACATTAAACCCTGCCACTTTTATTCCATCCTTTTTTCCACGCCGAGTTGTCTTAATGGCACATTGATCACTGTTAACCAAAAGTAAAACGGTCCGCCGGGCGACACCCATCGAAAGTTGGCGAAAAAGAGACAAAACATTTAAGTGTCCCGCAAGAGGTGACAAACGCGACAAGATCGACTCCACGAATCTTCCGCGTGCTTTTATTTCGCCGTTTTTTTTTGCCTCTTTTTCTCTTCCTCTTCTTCTTCTTCATTTAAGAATTGAATGTCAGGAAGAAGATACAGGTAATTCGTATTCACGAGGATGCAATAAATCGACGGTTTAATCGATCTCTATGGGCACTCTTTGCCGTATCACGAGAGCGACGACGCGAACTCGTCTTCGATACGGTCCGCACGCGATTGCACGCGAAAGTAGCATGAAATTGAGCCTCTCGTCGCGAAGAATCTATTAATCCGACTCGTCTGAAATCGACGGAAAACTCGATAGTCCGGGAACGAGACGACATGTGCGCCAACGGTAATCCGTTCCCGTGGATTGTATCTTATCGGCATTATCAGGAATCTCGGGAAAGGAGAGCGGAGTTTATCTGGCCGCGGTATATGGGCCAGATAATTTTATAATGGACGGAATCGAGTGCCGTTCGATGCGTCTTCCGTTACGGCGGATTCGACGAGCTCGACGTACGCGGCCCTTCGCCGCCAGGATTAATCTAATCTGAATCGGGGCACACCTGTCCGACCTGTGCGCAGACAGTAATTGACAAAACAGAGCGGGACAAAAATTGAAGGAAAAAAGCAACAGAAACGAACGCACGGATCGATCTCGACGGATCTATCGTTGCGTCGGTTTCTGAGGAAGGAAAGCAGGCACGAAGGTAACGAGGTTCGAACGCGTATCCCCGTCGGTTCGTAATTCAATCCGAACAGAAACAAGATTGCACAAACGAAAAGCAATTAATCATCGGCACAGTTTTCCCGTCCGCTAATACCCAGTCATCTCTCTAATCGTCTATCCTATCTGCTAATGAACTTCCTTCGCCTATACGCAAACCTCGCTGCGCTCGCGGCTTCGCGAGCGAGCACGCGACGCGGCCCGGTCAGCCGTGAAAAATGTCCCGGACGATCGTTATCGCTGCGACGTACGCGTATCTTACCCTAGAACTAGAATATCGGCGATAAAATCGTAGGAATAAATCTGGTATGTACTCACCTCGGTACGCTGCTGTAACCTCTTGTTCAGCTCGTAGAGCCTGTAGTCCGGCTGGCCGAAGTACGGAGTATGCCTCCTGGGGACAGGCAACGATCTGTCAGATCAGACCGATCGGTCATGTTAGGTGTGCTGTGTACAGTGTGTTCTCTGGTGTGGGTCGCGTGTCGCATGCATGCAGAGACCGAGGGGTTCGGCGTGCACCGTCGGACTTTCGTAAGCCGCCCGGAGCGGCGCAATGAAACGGCGAGACACGGCGAGACACGGCGAGACACGGCGAACGTGGCACAGATTCGCGGCAAACGAAACTTACGACTTTCACCGGGGTAACAACGATCGCGATGCACTTTATTTCCCGATCGCGCAGACCGAGCAAGCGGATCCACCACGGGAAATCTTCACCGACGTCTCGTTCGAAACGTAGCTCCGATCGGTGGCGGAGCTTAGTATACATTTTCGAGCGGACGATGAAGGGAAGATACAGTCATGCGACAGGCGATCATTTATTTAGAAAATATTTAAGGGGATATTTGTGTTTTCGACGTCATACGTTGGCCCCTTCTTGGAGATGTTTTCTTTTTAAATCGGAGCACGGCTTTAACTGTATTATATCAATCTTTTTTCTGGTCAAAATACATCAAATCGTAACAGGCGAGCGTCATTGAAGCTTATCTCGTAGAAACATGTCACGATGGCTGACACGATTCCGGCCTTTGTAGTGGACCGAAAGAAAAAAAAAAGAGGTGTCATTTGCTTCAGCCCGAGAGTGGCTATAGCCCGTACTAGAATCGATACAAAAATCTCGTTGTTCGAATAAGTGGCGACACTTGAAAGTTCAAGTCGGATTCGCGATACTTCTTTTCTTGCTCCTGGCATAATGAAAAGTTCGAAAATACATATTTCCGAAGATACGTACTTCAGGGAAATGCAAAACGAGTCCATCTTCTCGAAACACAAATGCCCCCTTGGCAGTCGGATATTGGCGCATGCGTCCCAAACCGTACCCTTTCGAATAGGTCCCATTAATCTGGTAACAGGGTTAAACTAAACTACACATTCTTCGAGGTGCTCCGGGAACTTGGTTGATCCCGTTCATAGTTAAGTCGTGTTTCGTCGCGCAATTTGCATGAAACCACAAGGGGCGTCGAGATACGTCTATGGGAAAGTTGCATCCGACACCACCTTCGATCGCGTCTTACAGAAATCGCCAGCGAGTTGCCGGACCCGAGAGCATGCAGCATCGCGAACCGCCGCGTGAATTTATTTTTATCGACCGCCGTACCGTTGACAAAGGTACCGGAGGTAATAGAAACAAAATGCATGTATCATCGACGAACTAATTTCGCGGAGGAACGAATCGATCATTACAAAGGAGGAACGTCTAATCGTTTCGCCGTTGCACAAAACGGTGCATCCGTGGATACGTGTGCAGGCATAAACGGAAATATGTGCGCGCTGACATTAATAATAACAAAGTGTACGGCGTATCGGTCGCAAAGTTATAATTGAATATAGGACTCGATTGTACGAAGGAGAGACCGTTGCACTGCGGCAGCGATAACAGCGCGTTTCGAGGGTCACGAATCGACTGGCTGTACCGATACCGATCACCCTCGCGCTCGTGCGAACGGTTTCTATGTTGCGTCTTGTTGCTCGTGACCGTCTAAACTTCGTCGGAACATCACGTCCGCGAAGTGTGTATCTATCGAACGGCTGCTCCACTCGCTCCGCTCGTGGGGGGTGTATTCTTACACCGGTAGGCCGTCGACGACGGTGATGTGTGGGCATGATGGTTTCGCCGCGACTCGTACAACCGTTACCGGAACCCTCGAGCGGGTAATGAAAAATTGGGCCCCGGATTTTGCCGAACCATGCGTATAAAACGTGGTTCGACGACATCGTTGAACACGGAATAGAAACCACCCGCGTCGCGACGGGCGAACTCTTTGCGAAGGGTTTGGCGCCGCATTGCGCGCACGTCACGCGGGGCCAATTGATTGGCGGCATCAAAATATTAGAGTTCGACTGCCGACTGACGGCGGAACGCTGACAAGTGAGTCCCCGCCGTTCTCCGGGATTGTTATTGATTTTAATATCGCCGCTCCATTAACGCCGCTCGTGGCCCCTCGTTCACGAAACTTGCACGTGCCGGCAGCGGCGATACACGCCGACGCGCATGTACGCGATCAAATAATTCGGTGACTCGATTGTCCAACTTCGCCACGCAAACTCCACGGGGAAGTTCGTTGGAGCGCGGCAGCTTGGCTCCTTAACGCGCGTTCCCGCCGACCGTGCATCGGACAGTGGACACGCTAATGTTTCCCTCGGATGGTATAGAAAGGGGGTCAAGGGTCGACGCGTCTTCCACGGTGTCAAAGAGAACGAAAGGATTCGGGTGGAAATACGTGGCGAGTAGTGAACATGAAAAATCGGGGCACGGAGTGGAGGATAGACCAGGGCGCTGAATGTCGCTGGGAAGATCGATCGTGCCGGAAAGAACTTGGCCTTTCCAGTCTCCGGAGAATCGCTGCCGTGGGACCTGACGAAACGACGCCACCGCTGCGCCCATGTGCGTGTATACACAGCGGGGCGAATTTGCCAGGAAGGGGTCGGGGCTCAAGGGTTGCAAGGGTAACCTACTGTCGAGCACTGTTCACCAGGGAGGCCGACCGAACAAATTTCTCGTCCTACTCGTGGTCTGATTCATCTGGATTGCCAACGACCTCGGGAATACACCGCGGGTATCCGTTTTCTGATTTCGAGCTGCTCGAGTAGCAGCGAGCAAGTGTCGCGCGGTGGTTATTTTAACCCGCACGATACACCTAAGACCGTGTAAACGACATTAAAAACGATAGATCGCTTGTTTTCTTTATAGATAAGCAAGCCCAGGGGCTAATAATAGAGGCATCGATAGCTCGTCGATGCGCTTTGGTCGAATTCGCGATTCCAAAAGCGGAGCTCCATCGACCGGCGATCCACGCGAACCGCAGAAGAAAGTAAAAGGAATTCGGTGGGCACAGGTAAGTTTCTTCGAAACGCTCCCGCGGAGCACAGATGCGCCGCGTGAAGCAGCATATAATAAAACGGTATCGAAACGCGCTAATTTAGCCGACAGCGTAATTTCACGCGAGGCACGTATACGCGGTGTGTAGCAGCGTGCAATAATCCGAAACCGGCTCGCGTGGAGCGCACCAGTTCTCTCTCATTCAAGACGTGCCCGCCGCGATCGAACTAATTAATTCGTCGCACGGCACACAGGTGCGGCGGCGGCGGTGGCGGCGGCGGTTCGCTACGTTCTCTCGCTCTCTCTCTCTCTCTGTCTACCCCGGAATTTTTTCCGCCTCCTCCCCGACGTCGACCAAGGATCGTGACAGATCGTTCCCCCGATACGGAACTAATCCGCTGAATGAAAAACTTTTACTCGCGCGCACGCGTGTCACAGTTTCCAAGCCGGCCAGGTCGTGATGCACCTCGTCGGGGAAGGCTTCCCCGGCGGGACGAGGTTTTCTGAGCGAGTGCGACGACACGTCCTCGTGAGATTCCAGCTCGTTCGAAAGATCGAGAGTAGCCGACGCGACGGACGGATTGTTAATAAGCGCCGAGAGAAACCGGCGAAACGTTTCTATTATAAACGGTCCACTCCTTGGACAGGGGAGAGAGACACCTGTAAAATCACGCGTTCACGCGCGTCCGAGAGAACGGAACCGAAATTCTCTCGGGCCACCGCGAAACACTCGGGCATCAATCCCCGCGACGAACGACTACGGTTCCCTGCACGCCAACCCCCATTCAATCTCCACCCTTGGGCTGGTGAAAAATCAGGCCCGGAAACGGGTCGCACGGGCGCGAAAGAGCGTCCCGGATGTCCGCAGCATCGTCGTCGCGGGATTTTCGAGGGAGTTACAGCGGGATGCGGTTGTTATCGGGTCGTGAGAGTTAATAGGTTTAGTTGGCGCGGTTAATGGGCGTCCCGGCACGCCGGTAGGAATCAGCTGACCGGCCAGCTGGCCGCAGAGCGTCGCGACGCCCAGGAACCGCTGGTTGAGAGCCGTCGGCTGCAGGGGTCTCAGATTGGGTTAGCAAAGGGCGCAGTTCAGACTGGAGGGTGGCCGCCGAGGGTGAGTCTACCATGGAGGGAGCAAGAGGGTGTTATTAGGGGTTGCTCATGGGGCGGCACTGCGATCAATGCTGGGGAGTCATGCTAGCCCCCCTTTCGAACTCTATATATAGAAGAATCGTACACGCACACGCACGTACACGCACGCCGGCTCTGACTACCGATGGCCATTCGAATCCCCGGTCTCGTGAGTTTCCGACCGATTTACCCGCAGACAGGTTCCTCTCGCTTCGAATATTATTCAGAATGAATCGCCGTGACGAACGAGCGTGAGCAACGCGGCCAAGCACGTGCCCGCGCTCCTCGGTATCGAGGTGTTTATAATAATAGGTAACAGGCGAGAATTAGAATCGTTTGCCGGCAACTATTCCTATGCGAAGGGAAATTGCTCGTGTCCCATTGGAACGTACTCGTCGTCGGATCAAAGCGATCCGAGCCACTTTTTAGCCGATCGCCACAAGCGAAAACGTCGGTGTGAACATACGCGTGTACGTGTACGCCTAGGGGATGAGCGCCGCTCCTATAAAAGAGACTACGGGGGTGGGGTGAAACGAGAAGCATCGAGCACGTGTTGACTTCGCCGGCTAAATTGAGATTTCTCGTCCCGGCCGTCCATATTCCCGGTCCGGTGTCTGGGTCGAAATTTTACTCGGCCGTGTATGGAATATTAATCGTGGTCACGGGCGCGCGAACCTTCTTCAATAATTGTCGCGGTCAACTGAAACTTTGCACTGGTGCGAGAGCTTTGCGCTTTCTATCGCCGACGAGTCGTAAACTTAGTCCAATCGTTTCGTTTTCTTTTTTTTTAGGATACACCCACCGATACTCCGTTCGCTGCGTCGAAACAACGAGCACGTCCGCCGATTTATCGCAGGTACACTTTGTTGCGTAACACCCAATGCCGATAAGGACGTGGACGCGGGTATTTATCGAATTCCTATGTACCTGGTCAGTAAAACCGAAATTCATTGTACCGCCCGAAAGAAACGAAACGAAACGATGCGAAAGGCGCGGCTATGATACTTCGATCGATAATTGACTCTCCAGATCCTCCTCCCGATCGAATGCTTATCTCGGCCGTTTTCGGTCGCGACTCGCGACGCGAAAAGTCAATCCGCAGTTATCGTTCGAAGATTGTCCCGCCGCATTCGGACAGCCTTGAGAACCGCGACGGCTACGCAACGCGACAAGACGATAAGCGTCCGCGGCGAAGAGCGCGCTCCAAATGCAAGAGCCTTCGAGGGCAAGGCAATTGTACAGAGGCACGAGCGCGATGGCGATCGCGAAAGCATCGACGGCTCTCCCTGCACCCGGGGCAAGACTCGACGATCGGGCGGCGCCTAATCCGAAACGAAGCTGCGAGGAGCAGAGGAGGTCGGTTTGTTCGGTTCGGTCGGTTCGGTGGCGCATCGAGAAACTCGGCCCGGAACGAAGGAAGAGTCGAGTCAGCGAACGGTAGCCGTCCCTTATACTTTCGTGGCTGACGCAGCAGGAGTCGCGCCGTCGCGACGACGATTTATGGTTGGCCGCGATCGCGGCTCCTTATCGTCGATATCGTCCTCTGGCTGGCCGCGCCTCTGTCAGTTCGCCTGATCCTTTCGATGCGTTACCGTGTCCGTCGACGAGAGGGACCGCGAGACCGGCAGCCCGGCCGGGGCAATTGAATAATATCAACGTCGAGCCGTGATTGAGATTCCGTCGCGGACGCAAGAGCGAGAAGTTCGTTGCGCGTCGTCCGAAGTTCAGCCGTGGGAACAGAAAGCGATCCGGTTTGTTAAGCGAACCGGAGAAAACCGCCGTTGGCCGCGCGATGTGTGTCAGCCATAAAAGAGCATTAATCAGCGTGCCACGCCGGTTCGCGTTGAACTCGGCCAGTGGCCATTGCTGGAAAAGTGAACGGTCGCCTCTCTGTGACGAAATGTCGATCGCTGTTCGGAAAACAGAGCCACCGTCGTTACGTTCAGGGAGCCGCTCCGTTGCGTACCGATCGGAAGTTCGATGACGGTGTCGGTAGAAGCGCTACAGAGAAAGTCGAATTACGGACGCGAACCCCGACGAATCGCTGCGGTTCCCTAAAAAAAAAAACCACGACGGAACGCGAGCCGGTACAGGAACGGCCGGTCCCCGGCGATTTATCTGCTCCCAGAAAACGCGGATCGTTTCGCGCGTACGAACTAGCGTGCGGCGTTTCACCCGTTCTCTATGACGAAATCGCCAGACCAGGCGAAACGCGCGGCGCGGAGTCGAGAATAGAAAGAAAAGATTCCCATTTCGCCATCGACACGGAACGAACGAACGTTCGCGATCCGTTTTGCATCAGGAACGTGCGCGGCCGCGTGCCCCGCTGCTTTCACCGTGATACTCCATGCTTGGAAATCGACGTCGCATATGCATGCACGCCCGGCGAAATAAAGGGCGCCTGTTCGTCGACATTTGTTTTTCGCCGTGGGATTTATTATTAGGCGTTTCGTCACTGTGACGCAAGGACGACGCACGAGGGACGTGCCGAGTGGCGCTGCGCCGTCGAATCTCTATCTATTTATCACTGAACGCTCGGCCGTCGTCCCGCCACTTCTATGATCGCCGGAACGGGCAGCGCTCTTTACGCCGAGTGGCAAGACTTTTTATCGTCGCGGGCAACACGGTTGTTACGGCAGAAAAAAAATCGAAGATTTCGCCGAGCATCCTTGCGGTTCGGCTGCCGAACACGCGGGCCCGCGGAAAGGTTATTCCAGAGATACGAACAATTGCGTCTTCGTTTAGACGATACGAAGGAGTAAAAGCGTACAACTGACCGAACTTCGCAGTTTAGCCACTGGTTTGTTCCGCCTGGCCTCTGACCCGAACGATTGCAGATATCAATTAGCGATGCATGCGTCCCGGTAATGAGAGTCCAAAAGGCACGCCAGAAAACTGATAATTGACGCCACGGACGACAGCGAGAAGTTCGACCGGACGAAAAGTTTGGGACGAGGCAATGTTCGATTTTTCGTTCGATTTTCCTTCGATTTTCTTGGACGATCGGCGATCTAGCTCGACGCGAGGATCGCCCGTCCTAAGAATGGAGCGTTACAAAACGATGACACATCTGTTCCGGCCAAATTGCCGTGGGATTACTGGACTCGAAGATGTTACACGAACCAGAGGAACCGGTTCCGTTCCGCACCGAAAACGAGAAAAAGAAATGTCCGCGGGTCCAGCGTCGATCATTTACCTTCTTTCGTGTCATCCACTCGCCGTCTTGCGACGCTCGGCCGTTTCCCCTGCGCTTTCGTTCGCCTGTCGCCCTGCTCGCCTTCGACGACGCTCCTTCCTCCATCACCGACACGGTATTCTTGTCGACACACGACTAATATTTCGCGCCCCCTTTTCTTCTTTGACACGGGAGGAGAGAGAAGGAGGAAAAAAAGTTGCCGGGGTTGTCGGCGAAGCTTAATACAAGTTCGAAAAGTAGACGGCTATCTGTCGGGCGAGAAATATGAGTGATCTTGTCACTCGAAACACCTTTCGTAACTGGAATAACGCCAGACATTAATAGTTACACCGGTTGGAACAAATTTACGCGAAACGCCGTTTGTTCTGCTCCGAAAAAAGAAATCCTTGAACGCTCCATCTAGAGCCCATCGACCACTTTTCAATGACAACGAAATCGTAACCCGCCTCTGACATAATATACTAGAACACTGTAATGGTTCTGCAACGGGCGAAGGAACGCTGGACCCGTTCGGAGTAGGGCAAAGACTAGCCCGAACTCGAACGGGCAACCATTATCGTCGCAGCGTGGTTAAGACTATTTTACACGGAAATGACGACACGATAAATCCATAGCACTATGGACCATCGCTGTTCACATGGCAGGGAACGTTTATGCCGGTTTACGAGCCACGTCCGAAAGTCCGGGCTCCCGTCTCCACCGATGGGCATATTCGACGACCCCCGCTGGCCAAAGGAGATTCGACCGACCGATCCGCGGATATTATACTCGACGTTGACTATTATCTCCATATGTAATTCGTTGCCCCGAGGATGCATCGAAACGTTGACAATCGACGGTCGATGGAAAACGTTCCGCAGGGTCACCCCGGAAGAAAACTTTCGCGACACTTTAATGCGCGATCCCATCGTCGTCGCGAATCCAACACCTGATCCAGGAAAGCTGAAAGCTCGATCGAACACGGAAGTCTCCGACGTCCCATGATTTTTCCACGAAACGAACAACACCGCGCGAAAACGCGGCTAGCCCGCGCCGTTAAGAGCGTCGCTCATAAAACCCGTGGGAGGTCTCTAATTTATTGCGCATTAACGTCACTTGTCCGTGACCACGCACAAGACATCCCGCGGGGGCGCATTCGACATGCATTGTTGCACCGTGTCGCCGCGCAACTTTCCATTTCGCCTCCGAAAGACGCCAAAAGGCCCCCGGTGTATCGACGAACGGGAACGCGAACTCTCGCGACGAAACGTCCGCGATCCGTCTCGCGGATCGGGACTTTCGCGAGAACTGGTCGACGAAAGTTTTTCAACGGGGGGGGAACAGTCGACACCGGAACTGTCGGCGAGTTTTCGCGCGGGCCGATATCGTAGCAAATTGCGCGCGTACGATCGAACGAGCGTGCAACACGCGACGAGGAATTCTCGGCTTTCTCGCTCGTTCGTCCTTAATTGGGTTCATGCCATCGCGTTAATAAATGCGGCCGGGCAAGTGCATTCTGCGCATTGCGAAGTCCAGCCACGCGTACCCCAGGCCCTTATAAAGGCTCAATCAGCCTGATCCCGATTGAGTCATTAATTGCCTTAAAGAGGGCAAGGCCTTGTCTACGCGGCTGAAATGCAAAGCTGAACCGCCGTCGCTCGTCGCGACTTGCTTCTCCGGCGGATTTCATTCGCGAAGCTGGACGAATCACGTCCACCGTCTACGTTTGAACGTTCGACGAGCCTACGAGTGCTTTAAGTTGGGAGATACTCTTACGTATCTTATGTATTCTTTCGTTGAAGGAACGTTAATGTTAATTCCCAATAATATCGAGGCTCGATAAGTCAACCTACAACCCGAGAGGCAGGTATATTCCCCCGGGACGAATAACAGTAAGGAGACAAGGAACGTCGTTTGCTGAAAAGAACGCGGATGCAACGCCGAATACGCCCCCTAATGCATTATAAGGTAGGATGCATTTCCTCCCGCTTTCGCCATTTCCATTTTTACGCGAAGCGCCAAAGATATTGCAGCTACCCCATCCCTGTCTCCCCGTTCCACTTAATGCAACCACTTGCCGTTTAATAACCGTGTCGTAAAACGGTCGAAATGAATCATCCAGGGGCATCCGTAACGCGTCCCTTTTCACTTAATTCCTCCGACGTGTCCCGTCTCGTCATCGTTATCGTAACACCCGATCGAGATAATCGAACGCCGAAACTATTAGCTCGGAGGTGAGCTTCCAAGGGACACACGCCCCCGCCCCCTTCCGCTTATCAGAGATCGCTGTCGATTGCCCGAAACTTTCGTACCCTTAAGCGCTGATAAACGGCACACGAGCGGTGCTTCGCGGTTTCTAATCCGCGAGCGACCGAGAAGCCAAGCGAATCCGCAGAAGCAAACAGAGAAGCCAAAGCCGTCGCGTCCGGTTTGATCGAAGAACACGGGCGACCACCGGCGCGGCGTGTCGTGTCCTGGGTGGGAAACAACGCGACCGAGAAAGCATCGCGGAAACGTGTCGGCCAGTTTTCTCGTCGTGCGCGTGCACCCGCGCGTCCTATCGTTACCCGAGGGATCGAGGCTCGGCCGCGCCGCAGAACGGAGCACGACGATTCGACGACGACGAGGATGTCGTTACGCGAGCAGGCCGGCGACGCGAACACCGACCGGCGCAGCGTTCGTTTTATGCATTACGACGAAGGAAGCACTACCTTCCGCCAGCATCCCCTATTGTCAGGACAGCGCGAGCCCCAGGCCTTTCCGTAACTTCGTTCGTACCTGCAACCCTACCCCTTGCGCGCATCCGACGCCGTATATTTATTCGCTGCGCGCCCAGCTTCCCTCTTTCGCCCAACTTCTTGCCGTTCCGCGTTGTCTTTTCTCGCCCACGACCCGGCCACCGATCCAAACTTTTCCACCGATCCTTCCACCGACGCCACTGGAAATCTCGTGCGTCTCGTGCGTTTCCAGCCGCTCGCTAATGGCGGGTTTGTCGAGGAGGCAATCGGGAACAGGAGCGTCATCGTCCCCCCGGCCCGTGTTATTATATTGTCGTGCGAGATGCAAAGTTACGAAACAGGCGGGATAATATTTTAGAATCGCCAACAGCGAGCGCGACGAAACTTTCGAGCGTTCTATAGCTGGCGTTTTCTTCCTGTTGCGTTTACCCCATCTCGCCAGCCTGTTTTCTCCCCTTTCATCCCCCTTTTGGCACCGCGTGCCCGTTTTTACGGGCTGCCTCGGGAAGTTTGCCCCCTCGTCGCGTTCAATAAAAGCCGTGAATCGTTTTTTGGGGGGAGGCGCCGCTGCGTTGCCGTTCGATCTCGGGCAACGTTTACGATACTCTCCTCTGCGACGCGTAGGAAAAACACACGCCGTGTATACGTACGCGTATTTCATTTCGCAGTTGCACGCTATTAAAAACGTGTACCGTCCCGTCGAAAGGCTTGCACTCGGAACTCGAAAACGCCCGCCTATACTTGAAAAAGCCGCGTGACTAATACGCTCGCAGAGCACAAAAATACCGCGGGAGTATTTTTACATTAATTTTAGACTTTAACGGGCCTAATGTCGTAACAGATTCCTGACACTCTGAAATACCTTTCGGAAGACACAGAGCAGCGTGCGTGCAAGCTCTAAATAAACCCCGAACGCTATAAAACACAACGTCCAAGTCGACATACAACCAAAGAGTGAACATTCGTTCGCCTCGTGCCAAGTCTCCCCTTGCCAGAAAAGAAACAATAGGAACGTTCAGGGCTCGCTGTTCAATTTTCCCGATCCCGAGCGAACGGGTGGCGGTCCGGCGTGATCCGCTAACGTAATGGTATAGACGGGAACCGTGACACCGAATTACCGTTCTTTCGGGCACCGACGCGTTTGGCGAAACGGGGGCCAAGAAAATTGATTCCTCCGAATGGTCCAGTGGACGGTGCAGGAGGACGCGAACGAATCGGGGCAGATATTAATCCTCGGGTGGAAAGTTTCCCATTAGGATCGGTAGGTTGGCGGAACGCGGAGGAAATGCAGATTTCGACATCGCAGCAGCTTCGAAGCGAGGCGGGTGTACGCGGTTCAAGGCACAATGCGTGAATTTTTGGATCGCACGCGCGCCTCGACGTTGCGTAATCACGGGAACACCGCCACTGGCGTTTGCACGCACGTGCGACGACGAAATTAGCCAAGACCTCGTTGTCCCCTGACGAAGACTCGTCCGTTGTCCCTCTGACCGAGGTTTCCTGAATGATCTCCCGGCCCGGCTGGTCTTGTCAGCGACCGTCCTGCCTCCAGCGAGGCGAGCGACCCACGCGAATTCTTTTCCAGCTGCTGCACCGTTCGTGGCGATTTTTAGAACGGCTCCAGAATCGCCGAGCCCCGCGATGACTTTTGGCGCGGGCGCGTGGCGACGAATTAATCGAAACCAGATCGAAAAGAATCTGCTATCGGCGAATGGCGCCGCAGGCTCCGATACAAATAGATTCCGTTTGGCGATTATTCCCAACGCGACACTCCACCGGGCGCGGAAGATCGTTAAAAAGATGCCAAGGTGTCGACGTGCACCTGCTACACGTGTTCAGCGAAGGCACGTGCCTCCGGACGTGCCGTCCCGACTGTTCTCGTTCGCGTCTCGTATTCCAAGGCGGTGTACAACCGACCCTCCAGCTCCGGTTCGTTCGTCTTATCGTTACCGGCTCGCGCTTGAACTCATTGCGAAACGCGTCTCAAATTGTGCCCCAGCTGTGCGTGGGATCGCGGGTCGCTCTTGTCCTCTGCTCCGTCGTCCCGCGATCGATCGCGGCGACGGTAAACGTGTCCGCGCGACGTCCGCCGTTCTCTCGACTATGAACCTGCGAACATCGTTCCGATCGAATCGATTCCACGCGGTGTATCGCGGTGAAAGAAGAAATCCGGACGCGCCTAGCGAGAAGCAAGAAAAAAGAAGACGAAAAAGAAAAACGTGGGATCGTCGGAGAGGCCTGCTTTACATTACACGCGGTTAAGCGTGCCGTGGCGAGGCATGACAAGCGTGAAGAAGCGCGATCCGTTAAGGTGAGACGAGGTGTCGTCTCGCTCAAGGGGGCGAGACGGACTCGTCGTCGCTGGCCACAGTATCACGTGGCACGTGACGCGCTGCACCGCTGTCACGTGCATCTCCGTTCCCTTTAATTCACCCCTGCCACGGTACACCTCGTGGATTCGCCGCGACGATTAATTCCGCCGACCCGAACGGAGAGGAGATGGATCTGGCCCGATTTCGGACGGGCCACGTCGCAAGAATCTGCGGTCGCGATCGAGAGGACTCGAGACCCAACCGACGAGTCTTCGCGGCGACGGGTCGCGGGGCCAGAAATTCGCCCCGACTAATTCGGACGCGGCAAAGGGCAGTGGCCTTCGATTAATTTATTTCCGCCGCGCGAAGGCGGTTCGAGGGGGGAGGAAAGTTATGATTTAGCGGGGAATAATCGCTCGGCTGGTCGAGCGGATCTAAAAATAATCCGTAACGCGGTTTGATCTACTCGGGCTGGCGAGATCGCGATGCCAAGATAGGCTCGTCCTATGCTCCGCGGCTACGCTCGCCGGTCAGCGCTGACTGTGATGAATCCGCGAGAAATTCTGCGACCGTCGACCGCGCGACTTCGTACTTTCACGTTCCCGTCGAAAGGAACACTCGTTACCGCCGATCGCTCGGATCGCTGGAATCGCGTTCGAGAACGTTCCCTCGCTTTTCTTTGTGCTTTCCAACTTTCACGGAGAAGTTACAATTTGGAACGGCGCGGCGTCTGCGAAAGGGGAGAGGGAGGGAGAGAGGGAGAGAGAGAAGGGGGGGTCGTTTCTGCGGAGATTTATCGGAAATTCTGTTCTATGAAGCGTGCCTTGTTAGCAGAGAATGGTACATTCAGTGAATCCATTAATCTTTGTATACACAAGGAAAGTACACTTGCTACCTCGTGACACTAGTCCTCTTGGTATTTAGTTTACAACCTGCTTAACCCTCGAATTTACCTAGCCGAAGTACTCGAATCGCTTTAAGAAGCTACCCTCCTCTCCTGTTTACCATCCACCTACGACGCGTCGTAACTGTGCGCGGTCTGCACGCGTGTCGGAACGTCGACGCGCGTGGAAAATGACGTTCGCGAGACGCCGGTCGATCGTTTGCATAATGAACGCGGCCAGAAATCGTGCGCCGTGTCGCAGATACGTGGGCAATTACGCACCTGTGCGGTGCACGCGGCACACGGTTACGCGCCGCAAAGGATGCTTGCGTGGAAACCGGCGCCGCAGTCTCCGATCGGGAATCGTGATTTCCTATTAGAAGTGTCGGCGGCCCCTGGCCTAGCATATTTTACGCACTCGGCCGTATATCAAGCTCACTTTGTCGGCCCAGCTTCTGACAACCCATTGAAAGGATTGAATTCTTTCGAGGCGAACCTAGCGGGAGGTCTTATTAAGTTACCCAGTGGAATGTCCACGCCGCGATGAATTATGGACGCGAGCAGTTGCACAGTCGATTAAGCAGGCGCGAAGCAGAGTTATGTGGAAGCAACAACGAAACCAACGAAATTGTGTATAGAAAAAAACCGTTTTGCCTGTGGAAACTAGACAGCGCAGGACCAAGCCTGGTGCGCGTGGAAAATAGAACGAAGTCGCGCACGACCTCCGAAAATAGACCCACCGCCAGGAAGTCGATTTTGGAGTCGCGAAGCACAGCCTCGTAAATCAGATTCGAATCGATTCGACACCTATGTATATCTCGTTCACCCATCGATCAGCCACCTTCGCGCCAGCGAAACGAAAAAGAGCGCGATCAAAGGAACGCGCGTACTTCTAAGCAGCACGGTACACGTCACGGGTTCACAGGTTGCAAAGTCGTCGCGTGACATCGCAAACGCGCCGATCTGCGCGTCGGGTCGGCCGTGTATTCAGTCCGATCCATGGTGTCGAATTTATGCGTCGGACGAGGTTCGCAATCCTCGCGTCTCTCCGTGGCAAGGCGCAGACCTCGTGAACATACGAGACGCATAAATTGAGCGACCCTCTAATTTCCCCCATGAATATTCCTTCGTTATATCAATTAAAATCGTCGCGACGCTTGAATATTTATCGCGATTACATAAATTTATCAGAAACTGCATAATCAAGCTTGGAAACGGCGATCGGCCGCGGCCAACCGAATCCCCGTCTGTTCCGCGTTACGAAAAATTCGTACGTCCAAAGTATAATATTTCCTCCGTTCCAGGGAAAAACCAGCTCGTAGAAAATATCCAATCTTTCGCGCTTTATCGCGTAACGAGCGGTTTCGCTTCATTTTTACGCCGTCTTTCGAACGTGACTTGCCTGTTCACGGATTAGATACTAAGCTCGAGTTTCCGAAGCCAGTCAAATAAAGTGACACATTTTGAAAGACGAACCGAGCACCGCGGCGCGCCTGAACAGAGGCCAACATACTCGTCGGATACACCGATCGCAGCAGACGCATAGAAAAATACCGTTCACCGGTTTACGTGGGAACGTCGTAAATCACGGGGGAAAAGGTTTGTTGCGAGGCCTCGATACAAATCGTTCGAGTCTTCAGGGGCGCGCCATTACTCGCGCGCCTCCCGGTACATACATCAAAATAGGCGACCGTAGGAAAGAATTGAAAAATGGCTGGCAATCTCTCCAACGACGAGAGCGAGACAGAGAGAGTCGTGTTGTCCACGCGTCCGCGCGATGAGCGCAACTCGTTAGATGCCTCCCCCACCAATAAGCAACACCTAGCTCAACCCGCGACTAATTACGCAACTCCTCACCTGCACTACCTGTCACGGCCGATTCTCCTTCTTGCGACGGGAATGGGTGAGCCGCGTCAATGGAGAGCTATTACAACGCGCGCCTTATCTACGCCGAAAGATCACCGTGATATTTAATAATAGAACCTCCGACTGACAACGATAGCCTGCAATCGCTTCAGCCCGTTCTACTTCAGGCAAAATTGCTAAACAAGCCGCGCGTCTAATTCGGGATGCTGATCGTTCTACCGAGATGTGTCGTTCAACGTAATACAGCTTCGAAGAAGAGTTACAGACCGTGCATCGTCGTTCGAGAGGCAACCGGAGCACGCGGTGCATTTCTACAGGAGTCGCGCCCTAACGTACAGGGCTCCGATTTGTCTCTCCTTCTTTCTCTCCCTTTCCTTTCAGTTACCAAAAACGTGGCCAACTTTTCGGAACACTGGATCGCACTCCGATACGAAAAATCCCGCGAACCTGTTTCGCGGGGAGCACGACCGATGTGCGTTCTACGAAAAAACCGTCGCACGTCCCCGACGTCGTGTCATTATCGCGCAGTTGTTGTCGCCACAGTCTTTGTCATCGTTATCATTGCGCAACGAAGGCCACAGAGGACGAGCACGCGCATAATCGCGCCGTCGGGCATTGGAGAACGTCCAGTCCACGGTGGAAACCGTTCTACCTCTGTCTCCCTCTCGTTCCGACTACCTGTCGGGAAGCGCGAGAGATTTTCAATTGGTTCGCGACCACGAGTGGCGACCGCGGAAAAAAGTAAAAGAGAAAAAGGAACGGGGCAAACCGTGGACGACGGCTGGCAGGTGACATTGACGAGGCGACGCTGTTTGACGCGGAACCAACTTTGACAGCGGGTTTGACGACACAACCGGTGTCTTAACAGCGGACACGTGCTAGTTTGGCGAACGGTTTACACGTCGCTCGTCGCTCGTCGCGTTCAACGCTTCACCAGCAACGCCGCTGATCGATAAATCCGTCGGTTCACCGGCGAAGCATTGTCCGTGCACCTCTCCGTAATTAAGCTGCACTCCGCGGCGACCTTTAATACCATCGACTTGCAGAAAATTATTCCCAAGTGCAATCCTATCGATAGGTAAACTTGGCAGTACGAGCCAGGGGCGACGCGACATTGAGTTATCAGGAAATTAAGCGCCTCGTTACATCACAGGTCTTGATTGATAAGAGCGCGAGGAAGCAGGGATAACGATAGTCACTGTTTCACCGGTGAAACGATGAAAATTCCACGTCGGGCCTAATTCCACCAGGTAATATGCCCACGGAGGAAAGAGAACGGAGAACAACGATCCCCATAAGATTCCGCTTCACTTTCGATACGCCGTTCGCCGATACCGCCTACAAAATTGGTCGGAGATAAGGCGCGTCGCGATAACGGCAGCGAAACTATTCCACTCCCGTGGATTCGGTTGCAGAGGAGATCGCATATAGATTCAGCGCCACTCCTCTGCAACTCTGCTGAACATTTAGCGTCTTTTGTCGGCGGGATACCGATTTGTATCTTGAATTTACGAGCTCCGAGAGCCGAGCCAAGATGCCACGGACCGTTCGGTCGCCGATGGTATAAATTCGAGCGGAGAGAAAGGTCGAAGGGACCGTTCGTTTGCGAGAAAATCGGACGGAGCCGCCGTTCTAAATCATTCTCTATTCCAGAAGCGCAGAATTCCCAAATCGTTCCCCTCGAAAATTAGTCGCGCCTCTAAAAGAGCGCGTTTACGTGTAAATCCCCGTGGAGCCGGCGGCATGGAAATCTGAAATAATCCAAGGGCCGTTCGACGGAGAAACGTTGGATCGCGTGGCGGATTCGCGGCGACTATGGAAGCTGTAGAGGGAGTCAGAGTTGGTAGAGGTTTAAATCGGGAATGGCGGGCCAGGAGGCCGTCATGCGGGAGGCGCGATGGTATTTTTATCGGGCTAAATATAGGTAAACCTCCTATACGGAACGCCATAGCCGCGTGGAGGAACCGCAGAGGGTCGGGCCCGTAACTACTCGTTAACCGCGTACCCCAGGGTGTCCGGCGACCGCAAAAGAGCTTCCGCGAAAAAAGAAGGGAAAAAGAAGAAGAAAAAAAAAAAAATGAAAACACAACCGACCGCTCGGGGGCTCGATTAATTTTTAATCGAGGGACACGCGCGCGCTGTCGTGAATCTCGGTCGCGATCTTTCACGCCGTCGCGTCGCCGCTTTGCCCATTCACCGGATTTCCCGCAACGCCCTCCGGCCTTCGTTCTTCTTTCGACGGCGATACTGATCCGTGATTTAACTGCCGATCCGATTGAACAATGGCGAGCGAGAGACCGGGAAGCCGAATGGGGAATACTGGCGGCGACGATCGAAAGGTCCCGTGAGAAGCGTAAACGCAAAGGACCACTGCTCGTCGCTTAACCGAAAAGAACCCCGCAAGGAGTAGTCGTTTGCAAACGGATTGCCCACCCCTTGACATCGGTGGTTATCGTCCTCGTCGTTCGCGCGTCCACCCCGCGGACACGGTTTTTGGAACCGCGACAGAGGAGACCGTAAACGAGCCGCACTGTGCAATGGCACCGCCATAGGGTGGTGACCCGCGACCGCAGAAGGGCCTCCACAAAGGGTGGACGTGTAATTCGAGCGTCGATTCGAGCGTCACGTAGCCACGTGGCGCCACGCAGCCATTGAAACTGCAATTTTTCTTTTTTCCCCTTCTTGTTTCGCTTTTCCTTTTATTCCCTTTCCCGGCCGCGTGTAACGCGCCCGTGTATTTTTTTCATCTCATCCGCCAGCACCAGGGCTCTGTTTCTGCACCCGATTCGCGACGATATCGACACGATTGTCCGCGATCGAAATTGATCGACAGCGCGTCCACCTTCATCGATGATCGAGGGGCGAAGACCGCCGCGATTTTCCCTCCCCCGCCGGGTCGATTCGCCGGGTGCAAGGTAGCCGATTTCGCTTGCTTAAAAGCACGCGGGTTAAACGAATATTGCCGTCGCGCCAGAGAACCGCCGCGTTGAGCAATCCTCTAATTGGCGCTAACGAAACGCGTTGCGTAGGCGTGTTTATCGCGGAGAACGTCAAGAAAGTGGCACTTTCTCTTGTCGCTGGCCGGGTGGCCAGCTGGTTCGCGACTACCGGCAGCGATATCGTGACAAGCCGGGCCAGGTTAATCGTCCGTCAAAAGGTTGCGTCGTTTCGCGTTCCCGCTACGAAATCCGGGGACAACGACGACCCAACTTTCGAAGCAGCAGTCGAGAGTCACGCGAAGCTCGCGTGAACGTAAGACGGCGGAATCTGAAGCGCTTCGTCCGCGCCGTGAAATCTCGATACTCTGGGGACGCTCTCGCGGTTTAATCCGCGGGACCCGCGCTAGTCGCAGCTGTGCAACTGCGGGCAACTTCTGCGGAACCTCTCTCGTTGTCTGGCCGGCCGAGGGGAGCGTCTCGAGTTAAGGGCATAGACGGGAGCAACGGAAAACTTTCACCGAGGCGAGCCACGCGACAGCCGCGGAGCCGCCCGTTCGATATCCTCGACCTGGGAGGATCGATCGCGCCTTTCCCCGTTCGAAATCCTTTTTCTATAAAAGAATGCAGCGCGCCCGTTACCGAATCCGACCCGGGGAGCGTGTACGGCAAATGATTCCCAGATACGATGACCACCGCCGGGCGGATTTCGCGGAAGCCACTTGTATATACATGCGTGAAGGAGACGCGATAGTCCAGCCCCGAAAGTATCTCGGCTCTCGATCAATGCCATCGATGGGTGCCAGACGAGGCACTCTACAGAAATAAATATATGTATCCGCTTTCTGCTCGAATTTATCAATCCGTGCGGCGATGCTCCGAATTTGTTATCTCGCTTTTTAACCACGATGGATATACTTCTGACCGAAATAGGCCGCTTATCGGATGCCCATCGCGGCGTTCGAATAAATATCGCGAGGCCCAGTGGTCACGTTTCCGGTTGCCGGACGGCTCGAGCCAGCGATAGAAAACGGAGCACCGTTGTACCCGTCGACGCTTGTCGCCCGTGTATTCTGAAACGATCGGCGAAACGACACCAGAAGGAGTCCGATTGGCGCCGAGCGAATCGACTCGCGACTCAGGGCTCAATCTCTGCGCGCTGTCAGGTAAACGGCCGCTTGTTTTTCGCCATGAAACCGCGCGGAAAATCGAGGCCCGCCGGCGAATCCGAATACGGAACTGGGTTGGCTAGCCGAACGCCTGCTTGTTCTCGGTTCGAACCTCCGCTCCGCCGATTATTCCCGGTCGGCTCGTCCCGCGCGTCGAACATTAGATACAGCGAAAATCTGTCGCGTGGGCGTAGATAGGGCGACGACGGGCGCGGCGATCCGTTCCACTTTTCTTCGGTCGAGAGTCGAGAATCCTCGCGGTTGGCCGCGATTCCAGGTGAAATCGGCGCGATCGGTAAAACGGATCTGGGTTACTGCGGACTGGTTTTGTTTCGCTCGGACGGATCATCTTTTAATCGATGTTATCGCGACGCGGCGACACGTGCGCGTCCATTATTCCGGATTTGCATACGGGCAACGATACCCGGGGCCCGGCGGCAACGCGCATCGCAGCACGAGCCAGGATTCCTTCTTTCATTCCGCTCGGAGCGGCGGCGTAAAAACGCGGCCTTGCCTGGCACGCGGTACATGCGAACTCGCTCATCCGAGCCGGCTGATTCATTCCGAGGCGCTAGAACAGCTCGGTCGCGAACGGGGACAACAAAAGCTGCGGAGAGAAGGACGCGAGAGAAACGCAAGGCGGAGGCAAAAGGTGCGCCCAACCACCGGGCCGTGGAAAAGTAAAAAAAGGGCCGCCACTAAGGGATTACCTTTGAGGAAAGAACGATACGAGGCAAAAAAGGCACCTGGGGGCCAGAGAGAAACGGTAAGGCGAAGAGGGGCGAAGGGAGAAAGGAATGACCAACGCGTATCGGTGCTCGGAAGTCTCTCGGAGGTCCGAGCGTGTTCCACGTGGCGCTTCCACGGAATCGAGAGCCGAGCAGGAAGATGCATTGCTGCACCGTAGCTGTTCCTAACGCGCCACGGGACGACGAACTCGTCCCTGTCGACAATGGAAACAGCGGAGCTGCCGCCGTATCGTCCTTCGTCGACGAGTCGCGTCTGCGCCGTTATAACTGCGGCCTGCGGTCGGAAACACGTGGGAACCTGCAGGAGAGGAGCCTCTTTCCTTTTCACCGTACCGGCGTGCTCGTGGGCTTCCCAGTGTGAGACCGTTGAACGGAGCCGGCTACCTTCCGATACCTTCCTCGAATCGAGACTGGGATCGATTCCTGACCGCCCCGACGAGACACTTTTTTTTCAAATGAACATTTCCCCGCTTCGTTCCGCCTATTGCAAAGTGAACGGCACTCGAGCGATTTGCTTTTTCGCGTAGACCGACGCGACAGTCGTTTGCACTTGCACGCATTTATCGTATCGATTCGCGTGTTCCGACAACGTTCGACGGACCTATATTCGTTGCCCGAAAGGGCTCGCGCGAAACACGAAACTGCTACCTCTCGAAATTGATTCTGCGGCAGATATTTTTTAACGCGCGGTCCATGTAATATAAGATAAAAGAGAAAAGAATTCAGAGTTTACACAAGGTGTGCTCGCGTTGGCCGTGCAAGAAACGTCTCGAAGCCATCGCTAGGAACGATCCAGCCGTGAGATGACGTTTCGTGCGCAACGTCCCGTGGGAATCCGTACTCGACCGCACCAAGTGCGACACAAAGGCGATCCTCCCGCCTCCGCAAGGCTACCCTGTGAATCCCTTTTCCGTGTTTTTCCGTCGCCGGGCCACGCTGGCTCCTTATTCTACGAGGGATCGGAGAAATCCTGGCCCCGCTGCTCGACATATGGCGTCGACAGAAGTGTTGCCCGATTTAGAAAGCCGCTCGATCCTAGACGTCTTTCCGTTTCGAGTGGCTGACGCGGAAGAGCAATGCTATTTATTATATACAATCTTATCGGCACGCATCGCCGAAGGGAAACACGAACGTGAAACATTCGACGCCGATCGTACTTCACGGCCGTAAGAGCGGCGAACGTATTTGCCTTGCGAAATCCCGCGAGATCTTTGCATTTAGCGAAAGTTTTCGTTCTTGCAACACTTCGGTCACGTATGTCAGCAGGCATTATGAAAGCAATTTTAGAAGGCGAATCGTAGCCTTCGCTAACCAGACGGGCCTATTATTACGGCCGAGAGAGGAAGGAATCGTTGCGAAATGAAGACGCGGGAGTCCACGAGTTGCTCCATCGTGATCTCGAGCACGTTAGCGGGATTAGCCCCCGGTAGGTGATCGCGGCGAGAACCAACGAAACGGTCCGCGTCGCGTGGACCACTCGAAACTGGTTCCCAAAATGGATCCGAGGTGTTCCACACGCGAGCTCGTACAGTCGGGGACAAAAGCGTCCCGCGTCGGCACAACCACGTGTACGCGTATTGGAGGAACCTCCACCTGGATTCCGTGCCACGTGGCACTCGTTTACGGTACCGTGGTCCGCGTTGCTCGCGATCATTCCGCGGATAAAAGGGGCCGAATAAATCCGGATTAAACCGCGAACATCGCGCGCATCCGACGAGGACCCGGGGGTCTTCGGCGCGTGGAACAACATGAACCGAGTCGTCCAGAGTCTGGATCCGTTTTTCGACGAGGCTGAGAGGGTCGATAACTGTACGGGACGAAGGAACGACGTGCCTTATCTATCGGGGGGAAGTTCGAGTTTCGAGAAACGCTCCAGCACGACCCGATCGGTACTGCGCGTTTGTATAATCAGCGGACCGAACGATCTTGATATTGACCTTTCGCTGCCGTAGATCTTGCGTCAGTTAATATTGAAATTTCCCATGCAAGCGGGAACCGATGCACGCCCTAGATACGTCTGTATCGGAGTACACGGGCGCGAGGGTACGCGTGGATCGGGGTGAACGAAAAGGAACGGTGCACTTTGTTCCGGATGGAAAATATCGATCGATCTTCGCGGGCGAGAGCGGCAGGAGTTTTCGAGATGACTTTTCGAAGTTCCCTCGCGGTTCGAAGGGCTCGTTCGAGAACTGCTTGACAACGATCCACGCGACGTACCTTTCAAGGTGAGCGGGATTCGTCTTTCGAGAAAAAAAACCTCGGGGAATAAAGTGGAGGTACTCTTTCTTCGTCTCACCTTCCCACTCTCCCTCGTACATATCCCAAGAGCGTTCTCAGCGGCCGCGTACGTATCCGCTCCGAACGCGGGAAACTCCGCGCGAGATCTCCAAAATATTCGAAACGAAATTCCAACGAAAATCTCGTCCTCCGGGGAACGAAAATGGGAAAGAACATCCGAACGGCCGCCAAGAACAAGATCCATTCCGTTCCGAAATCCCGCGTGTAATACTGTTTCAATGATTCAACGGTCGTCTCGGATCCGCGATCGATTATCGAAATCGACGCGGAACACGGCCGCATCGACCATAACCTTCCTCATCGACCAGTCTCGAGGAAGAAACGTTCCCCGTGCTACCTGGCCGGCTGGCAGTTCGAACGCTCCGAAGGAACAGAGGGAACGAACGGCGTTGCCCGACCATCGTCGAAGATTCTCTTCTGACCCGAGCCGATGTCCAAGACCAACGATCGAGCAACGTCTCCCGTGTCTCGCGAGGTGCCAAGGCGATGTCTCCTCGCAGCTTCGTCGCTCCGTGCTTCGATCGGCTTCTCTCAGCCGCGTTCGTTGGAAAGTTGGACGTGGGGCACAGAGTCCAGGAGGAAGGAAGGAGGCAGCTAGAGGTAAGACGCCTGTCGGTTGGTGAGGTCAGAGACGCGTGCGCGGGAAGGGAGGCAGAAACGTTGAAGGCGGTGGAGGTGGGCAAAGAGAAGAAAGAGGAGGAGGTGGAGGTGGAGGAGGAGGAGGAGGAGAGGGCACCGAAGAGGGAGAGAGAGGGACCAGAACGAAGAGGGGGCGAGAGGTTTCGAGGAGGCGGCCTTGAGAACGCGGAGAGAGCAGTACGCGCGAAGAAGAAGAAGAAAAAGAAGAGGATGAGGAAGAAGAAGAAGAGGCAGAGGACAACGAAGGAGAAGACAAAGAGAGAGACGGACAGCGCCGTAAAGAGGAAGAGAGGAGAGACCAGCCGAGCCAAGTCCAACGCCAACGAACTGCTTCACTGGCAAATCACTCGCGGTTCTCATCCCAGCGTTCGATTCTTCGTCCGTGAATTAATGAACCGAGGACACGTTGGAAGGCTCCTGGAACACTCTGCTCCGATCGAGACCTTCGCCGCGGAGAGCTGTGGGAAAACTGTGTCCAATGGAACCCATCGACCGACAGGATGAATCTCGACCGTCGGAGGTCCGACGCGCGTGCAGCGCGGCGTCGGAGATGTCGCGGCATTATGCAACTACGATGATGTAAGAATCGCGACGCAGAACCGAGGACCCGGAGGCGGGTGGACGTTTGCGCGACTGTGTTTCTTTAATCCCATCGGGACGCGAGATGAAGCGACAGGAAGGGACAGGAAGCGACGAACCCGAGGAACACCGACGAAAATCAACGAGCGTTTCTCTGACTCCTCGAAACGCGACGCGCGATAGGCGAGAATTTCATCGAGGCGAGACTAAATTTATAGCGGGCGATCGTGCTCGAAACGCGACCTTGCTGCGGTTATCGAAACCGCGCGAGACTGGTCGAGATCTCCGGAATAATCTCGCAACAGTTTGACCCGCGAAGACGCGACCGCGCCAGGCACACCTCCGAAAGAACGATTTCGAGCGTGCCCCTTCTTTGCGACCCGTCTGATTACGATTGACAACTTAAATGGAAACACGTGTCGACATCCGTCGCGTAACCGTTGCACGACTGAGATCGCCAGGACACCGTGTTGCGCAACGAATAGGGAATACGCGACTCTCGACGAGCCCGTATTTACCGCGCAACTTGAAATGATTTTATCGGAAGCGGAGACGATAGAAAACAACCTGGGTGCCATCCTGAATCGTAGAAACACATCCGGACGAGAACGAACCGGGAGATCGACCAGGAGCAAGAGACTGGAGCAAGTTGCGCCGAATTAAGAAATTCCAACGGAGGAACGACGAAAGGTGTGCGGGACAGGTGGCGTTGAGAGCCACTGGCTCGATAGTGTGCACGGCGCAGGTAGGTCGGTTGAACCCACGGCTCTCTACGGAATATATACAGACACTTGGGGAGATTCGCGAGGTCACGTGCTACATTTGGACAGCCAGCGCTAATTTCATTATTTATAGCCATAAGCTTTCGATTTGCCGATCGGCCATTATTTCCGTGGAACGGCATCGGTAGCCCTCGGCGTTGATAAAAGTCAACCGCGCCCGAGATACGTTCTCAACCGCTCTCCAGAGCCGAGTCGGAGCGCATCGGCTGAAATAGACCGAACGCGATAAAAATAAAATAGGCGAATTCGCGCGGCGGCATCGGCCGGCATTAAAATAATCGTAAATACCCGATTTCGAGGTGGACGCGATCCTTCCGACCGCCGGGAAGAGAAAGAAAATTTTCCACGCTCTCGTGGCCACGGGCCCCTCTGGCCTCTCTTCTACAATAGCGTTTCGAGGAAGCGTCGCCACCGACGTCGATGAAAAGGCACACGGCTCTAGGAATGCAGTTTACTTTCGACACGGTGTTCTCAACTAGTCGGGGCGCGAGACGATATTACCCTGGGACGTAGACGAAATTTCTTATCGACGTTTTCATTCAAGAGCAGCAGGTGCTCCGAAGTTGGAACGTCGACGTCACGTTCCCGTACTTTTCTACCAGCGCTGTCCGGAGAAGATGGCCCGACGATCGATCGTACGGAATTCTGATCGAACAACGACTCCGCCCGTAATCGGACAACGAAGATCGTTATCGTCGAAACCAGCTGTTGACACCTCGTGCGCGTCGCCGCGCCGCCGGTGACCGCAACTTTTGCTCCGGATACAGCACGGGGAATCCACCTTCGATTAACAACGATGCCCGCCGATCGGCAATCCGGCGAACGACGCCCGGCGCGAAGGAACGATCGCGCGAGAGGGCAGAGTGAATCGGGCAAATTATCTTCGAATCTCCGTTCGCTTCGCGACGAGGCGCGATAACGCCGGCCGCTTATCGAGCTACGAAACTGTTATCGCGCAGATCCGAGCGGGCGATAAACGATTTCAGCCTGTCATCGAGCTTACCTCCTTACCTCGATACACGCTTTCAGATCGACCCCGATTCTTCCGCGCCGCTTCTTGTCCCGGGCAGGGACATTGTTCTTTCGTCGGCCGCGTTTCGCAGCGAGCACAACGATTCGAGATCGATACACGATACTCTACTGACCGATCGACCAGTCCCCAGATGCCTTCAAATCCGATTATGCCAGCGTTGCGCAATACTCCAAAAATATTTTCAGACACGAGGGAGACGGCTGCTAATTGGTTAAGGGAGGGAGGGGAACGCACGAACGAGCTAGAAAATTGTGATTTGAACGGCCGAAACGAAATTTATTGGCGTTTGCCAAATTGCACCTGTCCACCGGGGGGGGGGGGGGGGGGAGACCACCTGTATCGAGGTGTCCGTAGGTAAAGCGTGACTCAGGGAGGCCTTTCTCGCGCTCATTGTCACCTAGTCGGTTTCTCGCGTTCGTGCTCGCTGCTCTCCCTCCCCCCTTATCTCTGCCCGATTGTTCCGTACTCGCTATTCTCTTCTCCGGTATCGGTGGTAAGCGGCGTCCGAATGCTGAAACGGTGTGGGCTCGAAACACGTATACCCGTACCGGGATTAGGCTTATCCGCTTCCCGGAGAAGCTCCGACGCTTCGAAAGTAATTGGAAGGGACGGAAGATGCTACCGCGCGAATAATCGAGTGCGGCGGGGTTAATCGAGTGCGTGGAAAAGTTTGATGCGTTCGATAGGCATGTAGTCCGCGACCGGGCAGAGGCGAGCGCGCCGCGAGAATTAGATCGGATCCGAGCTTTCGCGGTCTGATAAACTTTGCGCCACTTGGGGAGGGACGGCCGATCTAACGAGATACATGGTAACAGAATTCAGTGGTCGCGTGCGCCGTTTCGTTTCGAATTGAAATTAATCGGGCGCGCGCGAGAAGTCGATCAATTGGTTAGAGGGGAATGATCTTTTTCTTATTTATACACGCGGATCGATCGGGAAGATACGAGTAAGGCGAGATTCGCCAACCGTGCGGATTTCCAGGAGTGTTTCACGCGCATGCACGTGCATTCCGCTTTCCAGGCTCGCCTTGAACCTGCCCGGTTGCACGAACAGTTTCACGTGAAACTGGAACCGACTGACGATACGACTTGATACGCTACCTGCACACGGCTTTATGCACTCAACCCGGTACGTATCTCCTCGCGTGCGTCGTCGATGAAACGAGCCTCTCCTCTCCGCGCGCTCTTCCTCCTGGTCAACCGCCAATACGTACCGGCGATTCACTTGAACCGCGTGAACCGTCGATCGACTCGCGGCGCATTTATCGCGATCGATTCTGGAGCGCGTTGCGAGGTACAAGTCGGTGGAAACGGTGGAAACGGGACAAAGGTCCGCGCGAAGAATGCTCGCGAGTGCGTTCAAAAATCACCGCTTTCCATTCCAATGCGAGCAAGCATTTGTTAATTGCGATTTACCGTTACACTTGTCGCGCCGAGCACGGCGGGCAGAAATTTTCAACGCAACGGGGGCCTCGCGACGAGCCAAGGTGCCGATTCGGTTTGCCGCGGAGCGATCAAGGTTCTTCTTATCCTCCCGAGAAACCGCGATAAGATAAGCACACCGACGACGTTCGACTTCCGATCGCGCTCGAAACTCCGTTCTATTATTCCTGCTCCGATCGTTGCATTCTCTCGCCAGTCGCCGGGACAAAAATTAAACCCTACCGATATCTAGCCTACTGGAATCTCTCGTATCTCGTCTACTTGAAAAAGCGGCAAACTTCCCCGCCCGAAGTGTATCAACTGCCCCGACAGAAAGTCAGCGAACGATCGATCTAGGATCGTCCAAGGTGCGAGGCAGAACGCGGGCGAAAATGGTCGCGGTTCTTGCACGAAGTGGCTCGACGATTCGTGCGAATGTAGCAGCGTGGAACGCTTATGTTAATGAGCCCTCGCGATTACCAGACGGGACCAGCGAGCAGGGAGATGACGTCGAGCCGATAGAGACGTCCAGACCGGATACAAGGAAGGTCGAAGGAGAAGAACCGGATAATCGTCACCGTAGCAGACTACGCACCGGGTTTGGCTATCGGTTCCACCGGCCAGAATGTTCAGCCGGGCGTTCTCCAGACGAAGAAGGATGTCGCGTCTCGCGAGTACACACCTGCACAAGAAGAGCCTCCCACCTGCGGGCCACCTGAACTTGCGAACAGTAACCGCGTCCCGGGTGCAGTCTCTGGACACCTGACGCGACTGCACTCGTTCGTCTACGAGAACGATCGATCGGGGTACATTCGATGTCTCGCGGCGATTACAATTACCGGAGCTCTACCTGAGGCACGCTACCAACGATACACTGCTCCGCTTCGAAAAGAGCATATTTACTCGCGGCAACATTTCGAGACACGTTCGACCGCGCAACGGTCACCAGGAAGATCCTCGCCGAGCTATGATAACGGATTCTCCGAATATACTGTTACTACGCCCGTGAAAGCATACCGGCGAAGAGACCGCCGAACGATTGCCACGAAACGAACCATCCAGCCGGATAAGAATTATCCAGGCGCGATGATTTCTTCATTTCTACGGCGGACCGAGATATATACGCTCGGAGGTTTTAGGCGCCTCCCGAACCCGCGGATCATACCTGCGAGACAGCGAACAAACGTCACAGCTAGCACGGAATTTCTTTGGCCACGCGATACACCGCCTTCGGAAAGCTCGCGTGACCGTATCCCAAAAGGGAACACCGATATTCTGCGGCGACCACTTGGTCGATCGCGCGAGCGCTGTTTGCGTGACGAAAAATTGTTACGGTCGACGTAACGACGGATTATTTATTTATGTATCATAAGCCTGGCCCCCCTAATCGCGGCCAGATTGATCCACCACCGGTGCGACAACTAATGTACCGCGATGCAAGGGACCCGACGAAAATTCGTCATCGGTGACCAGGTCGGACTCGGTCGGACCCGCATCCCGAGAATCCTATAAATCCTCAACTTTGCACCGATACATTGCCGACAAGTGAAGGAGGAACAAAAAAAAGAGCTTCCATGATTTACCTGAAGTAGTGCGATCCGAATGGCGAACAGTAAAAGGGATCGTTGTGCATGTGCGGCTGTCCCGGTACTCCAGGTCCCTGGGGATGCGCGTGCGGGCCCATCGGGCCGGTAGGTCCCGGACCGCACATCCCAGGCGCACCTTGGGGTTGCATGCCAGCCGGGCCCATCATGCCAGCGGCTGGAGCCATAGGATGCGGTCCAGGATGGTGCGGCGAACCAACCATGTGGGCGCCAGGATGGTGAGGATGAGGCGAGGGTCCACCGCCACCCATGTGCGGGTGAGGTGCGTGGGGCGAGCCGCTCATCATGCCGTGGGGTGGCATAGGATGAGGACTCGGAGAAGCTCCGTTTAAATGGGGCCCACCGGTGACACCGCCGTGCGGCGTCGGCGGACCCCCATGGGTCGGCGTAGTGGCCGGCTGAGGTGGAGGTAAACTAGGGGGCCCCGTGGGACCCGTGGCTGCTAGCGGCGGCAGCGGACCATTCGCCATGTTGTTCAGCTGCGTTAGCGAGGCCGCCGCCGACGCCATCGCCTGCAAGGGGTTCGTGGTGCCGCTTGTCGTACCGATGCGCAGACCGGTGCTGTTATTGCCAACTATGGTGCCGGTGTTCCCGTTGCTGTTGCTGTTGCCGTTACTGGCGGCGCCAGAGGTGCTGTTGGCGTTGCTCACACCGCCGCCGTGCGATTGCAAGGAGGGCGGCAGCGGTGGCGAGCCGGCGGGGGGCGCTGCCGGGCCCCCGAGGCACCGGCCCGACGGACCGGGGGCGGTTACGCTGCTGGGCGCTACCGGCACGCCGGCGTGCAGTGGTATTCCACCTGGGGGGCGCTGTGCCACCCTCACCGGCATCACTCCCCCCTCCACGACGCGCCTCACCCCTTCTTCGAACTTTCGCCGGTTCGACGACTAAGGTACGAGCGCGGGAATCTCTCGCTGCTCGATTACCGGCCACCCTTTCCACCGACGGGCTTCTCGTCGAGACTCGAATCGGCTCCCACTCGATTTTCAATATCGATCGTATCGCTCTAACGTCTTCGCCGTGCTCCAGGTCGTTCCAACGGTGGCACACCAATCGAGTATTTAACCAGACGGTCAACCAGGATTACTCTCGTCGTATCCCTCCTCCGGTTTCTCGACGCAGACCGGTCTGGCCGACAAGGGTCGCGCGCATTCAATCTCCGGGTCCTACTTACGGGCAGCCCATCGATCACGGTGAGTAATCACTGCACGAGGGGTTCACCGTGGCCAAGGGATCACTGCACTTCACGGTATACTTTTCCCGACGTAAACTCGAGCGAGCACGTGCCCTCGATGCACGCGTATCGGACGGAAGGGACGGCACCTCGTGTGTCCCAGATAATCCCTTCGCGCGGGACAGCGAATCGAGCGTCTATGCCGTTTTATCATCGAGCTACGGCGCACGGTGAGCACAGGCCGGGCTTCGATTTCCGAAGTGCGACACCTGTTCGCGTCTGTCGCGCACCGTTCAAGCTTACGAAACCTTCGCGACTACCGAAAGCAAACTCCGACGCGATGTAACCGCGATGTATCCGCGATGTATCGCGGCGATAAACACCAAGTACCACTGCTCTGTTACGAAGCGAAGAATCACCGGCACACTCTACACTCCATCTATCATAGAATCACACACTATCCTATTTGCGCCACTCGCTCGCGAAAACGCGGTCGTACGGTCAACGTTTCGCACGGCTACCTATGCGCGGGACGAGTGCTAGAGCAAGCTAGTGGCGGCAGCCAGTGAGGCATCCGCGGGGGCACGTGGCCGTCGCGTCGTCGGCGTCGCGGTGCGCACCTACGTCGCTGACCAGCACTCCTCGTCTCCCGCCCATCTTACCACCCTTCTTCTCCTCCTTCTGTTAACGCTCGCCACCAACTTTCGCGGGAACTTTGGCATCCCGATACGCGGTCTCAGTCGCCACCAGGCGACCCAAGCACAAGATTCGCACGGCCACGCTGCTTTTCACCTAGCTGGCCGAGTTTCGGCATAATCCACGACGCTTCCGCCTCGCTCCCTCCTTCCAAGGGGACTACTATTCGTTCCCGAAGCACTCCTCCCGGCTCCAAGAGAAAAAAAAACCTTGCCCTCGGACACCTCTATCCTACCCCCGATCTCCCTTCGAGGACGCTGAACGATGCGGAGGGAGAATCGCGGCTCGATCGACCACCAAAACTGCCCCGAGACGATCACTGAACACTCGAGTCACTTGCGCGCGCGATCTTCCAGCAGCACAGAGGAACGTCGGCGGATGGACAGCGAGAAGCACCACGCACGGGGAGAGAGAAATAGGACAGGAACAGTGGGAGAGACAGCGGTAGAGAGAGGCAGAAAAATAGAGAACACGGACGCGGGACAACGCGCGCTGCGTGTCACGAAGCAACGAGCGGCACTGTCCGCGAACAGCTGTACACTCGACGAGAGCAATCGCGTTACTGCGGAGCGGCAGGCGTGGCGGCGCTGCCGTCGACCTCGAGCTCTCGAGGACAGAGTCGCTGGAGGGGTACAGCCACGCGAGGACACCTAGAGGGGGGAAACTGAAGCGAAGCCACGGCGAAAGGAGCGTCGGAAGGGAGCAGGCTCACGCACGGTTGAAAGGTGGGGAGCCACGTGAGCGCCCGATGCCCGATGTCCACGCAACCGACGCGACGTGGGACTTTGCCTCACCTTGCCGGCCGTGCTACCCCTGCTACGCCGCCAACCCCTTTGCTTTTCCACCTTTCTCTCTCCTTTCTTTCGCCTTTTCGCTTTCGCCTCCCCCGAGAACCTACCGACCGCGCGACTGGATAATTCGTGGGCGTCATTGAAATTTCTTTTCCTCCTACTCTCTCTTTTTAACTGCGATCAAGTGCGAGGAGGCGCAAAGATAGAAATGTAAATGGGCTTCGTTCGGAAGTTTGCCGGAACTTGCCGCGGTATGGAAATTACGGGAACGAAGGAAGCGGCAGTGACCGATTCTGTTTGGCGAACGATCGGCCGTCTGGAAGCCGCGTCTCCGTCGAAGTTCACCGAAAGGTAATTTCACTTTCCATCGCGGGATCCGGATCGCCGGTGGTCCCGAGAAACCGGCGCGGGATTGATTCCGCTGGGATCACCGTGGACCCAGAAGCCCGATTTATCGCGTCCGGGGTCAAGCTGTTCGCGCTTGCACGGCGCAACGAAGAGGAATGGTTTTTCTACCTTGACGGGTGACGCGTGCGAAAGCGACCGTAGCTCGCGCACCGTTGCGCGAACGTTGATCCTTTTCTTTTATTGCCACGCGTGTTTTTATACGGGCAAACAATTTCGCATTCGAGTCATCGATCCTCCCTCTACCTGCTGCTGCGGAGGAACCCTCTGGCTTAATATTCGTGGCCTCCAGTGGGGCCGGCAGGGGAGGATTCTGTGGCTTTCCGTCTACCATTTTTCGTAAATCTAGTTCCGAAAAGAGCCGGCGAACTTAATAACCGGATTAGCGCGGAGGTAATTTAGGATTAAAAAGTAATCGACTAGGTATCGTGTCGTCCGGTAAGGAAATTGTACTCTGCGCTCGCGCGAGTCGCCGTGCGGCCAAGGGCAGATTAACCCAACGAGGAAAAATGCGAAACGGGGGGAGGAAGATTCAGGGATTCGCCACGAGGAGTGCGAGACGCTCGTGGAAGCAAGCGGCTCCGTGATCGGTAAAGTGCTCGATTGTTAAACAACGGAGCCGCCCTCCTCTATCACGGTTGCGTCGATCGATCGATACACCCGAAGTTCTTTCGATCGAGCCAAAACGGCTACTTGAAATTGCGAGCGACGCGTAGAGCAGGTCCGAAACGGTACAAAGCTAATAACGAGGCCCTAACCGCGGCTTAAAGACTAGAACAGAGACTCAGGTAACTCGGTACACGCAGGTAGAGTTTGAGACAAGAGGTATCATTGTCCGAGTGGCAGGAGAGGCCGCAAGGCAGCCGTTTACAAAGCGCTGGAAATTCCAGGTACCCTCCGTCGTTTAACGGAAAATAACAAAGTTTTACCTGACCCCCCTGAACTGCCGTTCACAATACAGCTGGACACGGCTTGCGTTCTCGCCACGACGTAACACACTTTTCCATTCGGGGGGAAAAACGAACGACTCCGTTCCTTGTCCTCTTACTTTGCCCCCTGGCCGTCACTTGGCCAATTTGACCTAGATCGCGAACGGGGGCGACAAATTTTCCGTTCGAAGGGCGAGACCGCGACGATCTTGCTTCTTTCGCCGCGAGACGAATTCGTTGGCAGGCGCCTATTAATTTCTAGGACACGGGGCAGTGGGCAAGGAGCGTTTCGAGGAGCTACGTTTCCATGCCTTACATAGGTGAAACGAAATATTTAGGGGCCAAAGAGGTTGCACAGTCACGACGGTGTCCGACCGACATTCTTCACGGACTTCCAATGAAATTTTCTATACGTGGGTGGTGCGTTTCTGATCTACGCGGCCTTCTGGCAGCGGGCCGAAGCACAAGTGGGGGGATGCAGAGAGTCCGGTCCTCGGATAGACTACCGAGAATTCCCCGGGACCATTAATCTGCTCTCTGCGACACCCGGGGCCCCGTTTCCCTCCCCTTTTCCGACAAGCAGCCCGCCGTCCGACCAGGTAAGCATGGTCGAGGATGCAACGGAGGCGAGCCATTGTCCGAAACGTTGTTGAAATAAGCCAGGCTGTCGCAACGATCGGGTACCGCTATCGCGACCGGAAGAGGTCGCGAGCCGTCGGAGCGGAGGGGTTAATTTGTCTCAGGGGGAAGCGCCGATCGTCGCGAGGCGGATAGGTAAACGACTTAACGACGACGTCGATTCGTTTGGGAACGATTCCTGAGCCGTGACTAGTTTACGTGCTCGCAAAACAGAGAGAACGGCGGAGATTGTGTTCCAGGTATAAGTTGGATTAACTTTATGGCTCGGTGCGAACGCTTCCAAGCTTTCCGGGGCGGCCGATTTTGCACGAGAAGACGGGGAATGTGTTCACCTGTGCCGCCGCGTCGCCAGTTACCCTCTGGCGCAACACGAAGTAGGAGATTCGTCGGGATATCGCGAATCTAGTCACCTGGTAGCCTAGAAAAATGTTTGGCTCGTGTGCCTCGCGAGACGACCCACGCGAGGAACGTGAGTTTCCATTGGACAGGTACGCGCTGGCGGTTCATCGAAAGTTCGTCAGGAAGGCAGGAGGGTCGACGAGACGGCAGGCAGGCAGGCAGGCAGGCAGGCAGGTAGGTAGGCAGGCAGGCAGGCAAGTAGGCAGGCAAGCAGGCAGGCAGAGCAGGCAGGCAAACAGGCGAGCAGACCGACGGGCGTCGCGCAAGAAGGAACAATTAGAGGCCAAATAAAGACGAAGAAGCGAGTCACAGCCGAGCGGGTTCGCAACGAGCGTGTGTGTGATTTCGGTCACGCCGCGCGCCTGTACGTTGACCCCCGGAGAAAGAGAGGAGAGGAGAGAACGGAAAAAACGAAGAAACACGGGGGCAGGCAGCTGAAAAAGGGAGGGAAAAAGAAAGAGGTACTCTAAGGGGAGGGGAAGAAACGAAGAGACGGAGAAGGTGCGAGGGAGAGAGGGATAGCATTCGCTCACCGTTCGTTCTTTCTTCCTCTGCTCGGTGAGGGTTCCACGACTCACCTCACGGTTCGAACTTGCTCGTTGCCGCCACACCGGGAGAAAGAGAAAGAAAGGTAGGGAGAGCCCTGAACGATCGAGGGGGACTTGGGTATGATGACCGCGTGCAACCAACAAAGACGTCGCCGCGAAGACGCGGCAAGAAGAGAGAGGCAGACGGAGAAACGTTCAGGAGGCTGAGAACTCACTTCGAGCAATCGACGTGCGCGCAGGTTCACCGCGAGTTAATCGTGCCCACCGTTCGATGATGTTCACTGCGGCCAAATAAATATCCACCGCCCTCTATCCCTTCCCTATCGTTCGCCACGACGGTGCCTCTATACCGGATCGGGAAACTGCGATAGGGTCGCCGAATGATTCGGGCAGGTGTAAGAGCGGGATCGAGAACGGACTGGCGAAAAACATCGCCGCGGTAACGATAATCGTGGACCAGGCTGTTGAACGTATCGAAAACAGGGCCGGGTGAGAGCAGAGTGGCTTCTTTAAAGTGGAGTATCCTGTCGCGGCTGATAAGTAATCTTGTACCGGAACACTGGAGGCGTGGATACGAGCCCTTTAAGAGCGGTTCATGTGTATTCGACATGCGTATTACGCGTGCTCCCCGGGATTTGTCACGCGTCGACTAACGCCGCTCTCAGAATACGACGGGGATATTCCGGCTGGGCCGAAAACCTGTCCCGGGGACGAGTTTACGCGAGACGCGTAGAGTTCGGCGACAGGTCGTTTGCCAAACGGATCGGCCGGATCCGACGGCATAATCGGCGTAACCGCGCTAATCGTTAAAGAGTCTCGCGTCGACTTTCCGCGTTTCGATTCCCCTGGCGAGTTTGTCTTTTACTCGGGCCCCCGGAGAGATCCGAGGCGGTCCAAAAACCCAATTAATCTGGCAGAGGAGAGGGAACAACTGGGTGAGCAACCAGAAGCCAGTCACCTGTAGATCCGTAAACGCCTCGGTGGCCCAGAGTCATTGAGCAAACAAGCATCGCGCCCTTGTACGAAGGTTTCTGAAGTACTCTAAGCTAGATATACTTAGCGGTTACCCAATCAGCCTCGATCTAACCCTCAGCTATCTACTAACTCCTTCGTGACACTGGCGCACCGGCTACGGGCCTCGACGAATTTAACCCAAACTTTGAGGCTCCAATCGGGCGGCTTTCCGTCGGGCGGAAGAAAGATTGCCGGGCGGACGGGACGCCCAAATAAAGAGTACGATGCGGCGATATTGTCGGCGACTGTCGCGGAGAAAACGCTTCGTCGCGGAAAATTAAGGTGCAATCTTTCGGGGCCGTCTAATTACGCGGTAGAACAGCGTTAATTTGCGGTTAATTTCTTAACGAGATAAGTCACTCGCAAGCCAAAGGGTGGCGGCGGTCGCGCTACAGCCCCTAATGGCTCCGCGTGGCTACGTCCGGCCAAATAAAAAACGACCAAAGCGAACGAGGGATAAAGAAGGAACGGGGAAGGAAGAGACCAGGTGGGATGGATGAAAAAAGACACAGCGGGAGCGGTGTGTTAATTAATTGGCGCGTAATTAAAAGCCGCAGCGATACACGGTAGTCGGCCTGTCCCCCCGAGTCGATACACTTCAAAGAATCCGTGACGATGAAGGACGTCGATTTGGCAGGCGCTACCCCGCGACAAGTAGACCTTTCTCGCGGCACGGAACGCGAAACCGAGCGCGTGAAAAATCAGAGCAATTAGAAGGGAGACCGCGAAGCGGGGGACGATCAAGTGGACGCATCAAAGGGTGCCACGGATGATCGAAAGATTTGGCTCCGTCGAGAGACACTCGACGAAGCGTCGAGTGCTCCTCTTTGACGGACAGCCCCGTTCCTCTCCGTTTGCCGCCGCCCAGCGAATAGACGGTTCGTGGTAATTTTCGCTGACGGGGGGAGATCGGGCGCCGGTGACACCATTTTGGATACTTGTAAAAAAAAGAAAGAGAAACAACCCTCTGTGCAACTCGGTGGACTTGCTTTCTTTCGCGCGTCGACAGGGCATAGAAGGGAACATAATGTTACCTCTGGTAACCGGTAATTTGGTAACCAAGTTACCTTTGGTAACGATCGAGCACCGAGCTACTCTGCTACCCCTCAGCATTTCATAATCCGGAGTGCGTTTGAAAATTCGATGAACCAAATTAATCAAGACCCGTGCACCGGTGGAAATACCGCGTTTCGTTCCTGCATTACCAACAATTTAATTCAACAAAATCAATGAAATCGAAGCGAACGACTCGAAGCCCCGTCCTCGCGCTCATGCTCCCTCGATTGGCCGTCGAGCGGTGATCCTTCTTTTAGCCCGTTGATTTCAATTCTCGATTATCCGCGTCCCGCGAAAAAGGAGGATATAACGTCGACGACGCGGGGAGAACGGTTCCCTCGTCGTTTCTTCTACATCGACGCGTGTGTCGTAATAATCGATGCAGCCCGCGGCTACGGCGGTGAGAAAATCGCGCAACAAAGCGCGAATCCGCGTCGAACGTAAAAATCCAAATAATTAAATGTCGCGATGATGTTACACCGTCGTTCCGGCGGTCCTCGAGACGATACTCCGCGGCGCTCTCTCTCCTCGGAGATCATTAAAAGGACGGACTACTTGACGAAGACCACTCAACGGGGCACAGGTGAGGAATTTTTTATCATAAATATAGCAGAAATCCGCTCGGGCGCTCTTGCTCGAGGCCGCGAAGGAATTAATAGAGTGCAAACGACTTGGTTGGATCCATCGGAGCGGCAATTACGCGAATCGCGGAAAGCGTGGGGGAACGCATTGAAGATTCGCTTTTTTTCGAATCGTGCGGAGAAGGAAGAAGAATGAAACGAAACGTTCACGTGGCAAATTCGAACGACGAATGCGCGCGGAACATTGTACAGTTGTCGATCTTTCGTTAAGTTATCGCCCCCGTCCACGAGGGCCGTAACTTTCCTTAACTCGAACCGTTCCAACGCTCCTTTACGCCGGCCCTTCTGCGATACCGAAAATGGAAAATAAATTTCACCGATGGTAATCTGAAATTATTCCCCGACACGAGGGCGACCCGCCGCTTACATTGTTACTCAACCTTTCCCCGCGATTTCGCCAATATTATGCAACCCCTTTCCTATTCCCCAAACATGTGACGGCCGGTCCGAAACGTTTTACGCGTGCAGATGACAGTACTCCTTTTGTCGCTCGATCGGCGAACTCCGTAGCGAGACGCGTCTGAACGAAATATATTCAGAAAATATAAGCCGTTTATAAATAAAGAAGAGGCGTCGTCGGATAGGCGTCGCGTTCGTTTCTAGAAAACTTCTAGCCGGTCTCGAAGTCGGCCGCGAATAATCTCCGAAGCAAAAGTGGAGCGAAAAGCAGAGGAGAAAGTTTCCGTCGAAGAACCTCCGATCTCGCGTGTATCTCGCGTGTCGTTTCCTCCCCACCCCCCGATCATTTCGAGGGAATCGCAAAAGTAATAGACACCGGTTACTCTGCGAATCGTTTCTGCTTTGCCTGGATCAAAGTGTGAACTATAAATGTGCACGCTCCCTGCCATCGAAAGAGCACCGCGTTCTGTGCCGCGCGATCGTGAATAATCTGAATATTAACCGCCAGGCGAAGCGCAACATTTTATTTATAATTTCGAACAGCGGTACACACTGTTCGGGGAAAAGCTGCGCCCGTTTATTTATATTAACAAATTAATTGGGGATATTTATTCGGAGCTATTTGACCAGCTGCCCGTACGTATGTCTTTATCCTTTTATGGTGCAGCCGTGAAAATCGTGCGACAAACGAGGGAAAGCAATCAACTGGTAAATCACGCGGGACTTCTGTGCGAAAGTCGATGATACACGGAATCGTTCCGCGATATTGTTAGCGCGTTTTCGAAAGCACGATTCGTTTCGGGGGCCTCGATCGAAAAGCGTTCGTGAGGGGAAATTTTGGGACGCTAACGTAGAGATTTCTCTACCCTTACTTCCGACCAAACGTCACCACCGACGTTTCACGGGATTTCCATGGGATCGGTAGGCGTTTCAACGGGGAACTGTATCGTAACGGTGACCGGTTCCAACGCGGGGTGCAAGAATATATTAATTACTAAGCGTTCGCCACAAAACTACCCCCGCGAGGCATTCCCTTTTTCGCGTGGCACAACGAGCGAGCATACTTTACACGCGATGCATCCCCGATTCGTCTAGCTCGCCAGAGATTGTCTCGCTTCGAATCCAGCATTGAGAACCACTGGGTACGCTCGGTTGAGTCTAGCGAGGGGGTGAGGAAGGAAGGAAGGTGTGGGCAGGGGGAGGTGGGTAGACCAAGCGAGCAAGAGAAAGGTAAAATGGGGAGAAACGAGGGAGAGAGACAGGGAGGAATAGAGAGAAGGGTGCCGTGGAGGGTTGGATGGAGCAAGAGGGGGACAGAGGTTGGTGCCAGGGTAGGTTTTGATCAATATCTCGCCCCCACCCCCACACCATCACCCTTCGTGACGGTACACCATGCCCCCACCAGAACCCCGTCACCCGACCACCATGAATAACCAAGACCATATAGCGGCCTGCAGATTAAATACATCGTGGTACCATACGATCAAACCACCCTCAACCAAACCCACCCCCTCCACGTGCCTACCGCCTTCACCGCGCCGCAACGACGACCGCCGCCGCCCTCCTCAACGCCACCCACACCCTCGACCACCCTCCTCCGCCCTTCACCGCGGCCCCGCGACCCTCCTCTTTAACAGCTACCACCGCTTTCAACGTCGTCGACCATCGTGTTCCCGTAAGAACGACTGATTTGCCGCACCACCGAACCGAAAGGGGTGGTGGCCGTGGAGCGACGCGAAGGGCCAGGGTGTGGTGGGTGGTACGTACATACACACGTGTCCTCGCTACGGAAACCCCTTTTCCTCCGCATTCCGATCTCGCGCATTTTCCCACGGGACTTTGCCCCGAGCAAACGTACGCGTCGCAAGGACAACGTCCCCTTGGGGACGACCGTTTTGCCACACCGCCGTACGCGGAGGCTCTCCGGCTGACAGTGGAAAAACAGAAATTGGCGTCGACTCGACGGAGCACGCCGATAGTCCTTGGCCACCGGGTGGACGGACGGCGAAAGGTTTCACCAGCGACTTCCGCCGTTTTCCCGGTACCACCGCGGGCTTGTAATAAATTACGCGGTACATCGTATACACGAAAACGTTTCGCCGGAGTTTCAGGATCCATGCTGAATTCGCTATTGGGCTTCCCGCCCCCGGATCTATAGCGATGGGGCACAGCGCGGAGTGAAATATCAGAGATAACGGGGAACGAAATTGGCTGATCGAAACGCTGATACGCGTGCGGCGCAAGTGACGTGTGCACGTATTTATGTATGTAAAACACAGTTTAATCGTGTAGGTCCGGGATTCGGCGCGGTGGTTGAAACAAGACACCGGCCAAGAATAATGGTACGTATTCGAGAATAATCAGGGCCGCGGGTTCTCAGGTACCGTGAACGGCGGTTTGCTATTAGGCGCTAATTTAGTTGTAAGCTGTAGGGTTGTCAGGAATGAAAGGGGTCCTACGGGACGATGTTCATTCCTGATGGAGGAGCGGTGCTCCTTCAGTTTCTTTAAGGAACGTAGTAAAAGGGGACGAGACGGACGGGACACCGAGGAGAATTTCGTGAAATTTCATCCACCGCGTCTCCATTGACGACGACGACCTCTTATTCGAAAGTTACTTTACTCGTAAAAAAAAAAAAAAGGGAAAAGAAAGAATAAACACGCGAAACGCGCGAACGTCGTTCGTTTGAAAGGAGCCTTCGCTGATCCTCTTTACCAACAAGGTGTTCGAAAACCTGTGGCTCTTTAACGACATAACGCGTAGCACAGCGGTCGTGGGCGTACGCGTACCAATGCTCGCGTATAAATCAAGTATAAACAATGCGCGCTAAGCGCCAAGTATTAGCATTCGAACGAGCGGCACGAGCTGCAGCAACATTAATTACCAGACGACGATACGTTTTTCGCTGCAACGGTTTACGCTACCCGAGCCACGTGGTGAGTTGTTCCTGCGCGACGTCGGCGCCGCCACTTGTGATACGCGGCCTCTTCGTTATCCGTAGGGTCGTGCGTTAAATGATAACGCCGTTTATTATCATCTTCGTAACTAATGCTCTGCAGTTAACGGGTCTAATCTGTGCGCCGAATAACGCGGCCATTAGAGGACATTTTGCTACGCCCGCGTCATCTGTCACGTGCGCCTTTTCGCCGCTACATCCTTATCAGTGATCGTACACGGGAAGCAGGTAAATAACGGCTCGTGAAATGGCACGTGCAAATAAATGACCATGAAACTATTATTCGCTTCTCCTTCGTTCATTTTTCCCGTAACTTTGTCGCCCCCCTTCGTTCGACACCTACAGATTCTAATCCGAGCGTACGGCAGCTGCCTCGCGTTTCGCACGCGGAATTCTGACGGGACCGAAAGTCGCCGCTAATTTCTGATGAAAACCCACGGTGTCGAAACTTAACCAATTTACGCGCTAATCGGATCAGGAGACTTTATCGCGCGTAAAACCATTCCTCGCGGGAGCCGAGGGGTAATCAACGATATCGTTGAGCGGGACGATCGAGCGTGGACAGTTCTGGGGACCTCGATGTAACGTTAGACGGAAGAGGAGTTCCACGCGAACGATACATGCCCGGACTATTTGCCCGGAGGAAAAATTCTGCCGGTTCCCCGATTCACCGGATGGAAAAGAAGCGAAGAAAGTTGAAGGAGATCGCAACGCGCCGAGTTCCCCTGGTGAGTTAGCATTCAGGCACATCGGTTTCCAGTGTCGGCCAAGCTGGACTCCTGAACGTTCGCCGCAGTTCGGCTCAACCGCTCTGTTATTGAAATACTTGCTGCGTACTTAATCGAGCAAGTATTCGCGATACGAGAAGGATAGCCGGACGAATAATTATATATACGTATAGTTAATCAGGGCTATCGAAAAGTCGATCTAACCGAGGCTCGTCGATTGCGGAACCCAAGAACCCACGAAACTTCAAACGCGGCCGTGTGTTGTTAGTTGCGGATTAGCAAACAGGTTTCCACCCCGGTGGGCCGCGCTTCGCCCCGATCTCTGTTTATCCGAAGTGCCGGCACGCGGGAACGGAATTACTCGATTCAATCGAACTTGCTACGCTTCGATCGATTAGTCCAAGACACACCGTGGACCACTCTCGTCCTTCGACCTCGAGTCGAACCTTCGTCGAGTTTCTCGACGCCGCAACCAGCACGTCCTCGCGACGCCGCTACGAAGGTGTCATCACCTTTGCAGCGAACCAGCAAGGGCAGCTCGCACCCCTCGATCGGAGAGCCAAACTATTTACCCAGAAGCGGGAGTGCAGTCCGTGGAAGAGCCGACGTTCCTAGGCGAATCGCGGTTGAACACGCGGGCAAAGAAGGCCCTGGGCGATTCATCCCCTATCGGCGGACACTCAGGGTCGCGGAGGCCAGAACGAAACACGTTCGCTTCCGAAACGCTACGCGAACGCGGCCGCTAATTCGCGAAGACTGGAAAATATCGTGGACGCTCGTGAAAAACTGTGGAGCGACTTTTGTTCGCGCGGGACGCAACGATCAGAGGGGTTACGATTCCCGGTCGCCCGAAAATAGGGTTGGAGAGTGTTCTCCGGGTAGCATTCGGTACCAATGGAAGCAGGTCGCGGTGACCGACGAGCAGAAGTGATCCATCGCTTTAAGCTTGAGCCCAGGTTCGTTGGTTCGCGGCTACGCCGTTGCTACTCAGGATTCCAGTTCTTCCCTTCTCCCTCCGCAACCCCCGTTCGTTCCAGCTCGGAACCCCGCACCCTCCGGCAACCCAGCCCAACGCGCCAGGAACCTGTTCCGCCCTTCCTCTCTCTTGTCGTTGTCTTGCTCTGTCCTCCTCTTCCGCCCTTCTTTCCACCTCTACAACCGCACTGTGTCCCTTTCTCCTTCTCATCCTTTCCATTCTCGTTCGCGCGGTCTGCTCTGTCTCGTTCACCCGCGATCTAGCGTCAGGCTGCTGCACGTCTCTACGAGTGTAGATACGTACCGCTGTGCGTGTAGGACGAAGAGGGAGAGCGAGATAGAGGAGGAGGGTGGCCGGGCGAGAAGAAGACAGACGACGTTCCATGGAGGCGTGGGTGTAAGAGAGACAGGGCGAACGCTGTCGAAAGAGGAACGAAGGGAGAGAGAGAGAGAGAGAGAGAGGAGACTAGAGAAGAACGCTGGAGAAAGAAACTCGGTGCACGCGCGCTGCCATTGTTTGCAGCGTGTGTCTTCTCTAGCGTTCCCTCTCCCTCCCTCTTTTTCACCGCACCTCTGCCTGCCTTCGTTCTTTCTGCTTTTTCTGCGTTCCCGGCTTCTCGATCTTTTTTTCACCCGCTCTGCTCCTGTTCCCTCCCGTGGCTGACTCGCGGCCCCCCTCCGCACCACCTTTTCTTTTTCCCTGTCTTCCCTTCTTCGCTGTGGTGCTACAATTTTTGCGTATCCGAACGACGAGAGCGGCGGCGAGAGGGTAGCGCGAGTAAAAACGGAGAAGGTGGTACGAGCGTACGAAGGCGGTGGAAAAGTCGACGGAGGATGCAAGGTTACTGGAAGAAGGACGTAACTGGGCCGATGATCCTGCCACGGAGAGGGAGAGAGTCTCCTCGACCTTTCTTTTCAGATGCTGCGCTTTTTGTACCGAACGAACGTGTCTCTTCTCTCGTACCTCCCTGCACCCGTGTTTCGTCCTCACTCACTCTATCTCCCTCTCTCTCTCTCTCTCTCTCCCTTTCCCTATATACATCGCTCTGCCTTTCTCTGTTTTTGGCTCTTCCTAACGCCACGGGAGCTCGGGGAGGAGAAGACGTTACCAGGACGATGATCTCCGAGAGAATGCCGTTCCCGTGCAACCAGCGACGCTTTCGGCGGCAGATTCGAAATATCGATCTCGGCTCCCCGGTGAATTTTATATCCCACGAAAGGGACGACGGGCCGAACTAAACGTCGGGCTGTTACTCGCCGTCGAACGCAACGTAGAATCGAACGTGCCGGGCGTCCGTGCAACACCGTGCGCGCAACTCGCGACAGAACTAATGCCCCGTTGCTTCCTCGTTCGAGCAAGAGGAGGAAACTCGGATCTTTCTAGCGTACGACTTCTAAACCAGTTTCCACGCGTTCCGATCCCGCGCGCGCGCGCGCGGCAGAAACGCTGCTTCTTCTTTTCTAAGACGAGACCTTTTTGCGCCGTTCGGGAGAACGGAGATGAAACGAAAAGCGAAGAAGACGGGATGGCGGTCGTGGTGGCGGTGGCGGCGGAGGTGGCGGAGCAAGAGTAGAAGCATAGACGATCCCCGAGACACTCGGACACTCGTTTTTTATGTCGCCTTTCAAACAGGTTTTACATTCGCCCAATATTGTCGTAGTAAAGTGTTCTTGTTTACCGTGTCGATAAGCTTGTCGCGTATCTTTTAAGCGGGTGCGCTTGTTGGGCGCCAATGGGCGCGGAGAAACGCGAAGAGTCAGAGGGACAGAGGGAGAGGGAGACGGAGGGGGGGGAGAGAAAGAGAGGGCAAACTCTCGTAGCGTGTTCGAGAGGAGGCGCGCAAGGGGCCAGAGTCGAACGTGCCGGAGAACAGCGGGGTGAGTCTCTTGCTTCGCGAACGAGGAACGAAGAGGAATGAGAGAAGGAAACGGGGAGGCAAAAGAGGAAGTTAAAGGGCTCGCGGAAAGAAGGCGAAGAAGAAAAGTGTCGGGCCTACATTTTGGTTACTGAGCGGTTCTCTTCTTCGTTTTTCCCGTTCCGCCTCCTCTTCAGCCCCTTCTCGCCCCGATCCCTTTCGAACTATTTGCTCTCATTCGTTGCGCCCTTTTTTTTTACCCCTCCCGATACCGGTCAGCATTTCTCGCCTACCGATCCGCGCGGCGTTCCTCCGCGTCACCACCATCCGCCGCATTTTTCTTCTCGACCGAGGAAGGTTGCGTCACTGTCGCTGTTCACGGATCGAGACGACGCTTGTTGGCGCAACAACACGGTTAACGTGGAAACTCGTGCTCACGAATCGGTGGAAGTCGAACCCGGAGTCCGCTCGGCCCGAGTGTCTTGCGAATACAAACAGCGGATCGATAGATCGATGTAACGCGTGCGTAAACACACGCGGAGGCATGAGTTTGGCCGCGGCGGCGAACAGAGATCGCTTTCTGCGCCGAATTTCCCGTAAAGCTCGACCACAGGTATTGGAGGAATTGGAAACTCGTCGATAGCGTTCCAGTCGGGAATGCTACTTTCGCGAAAAGTGGACGAGTACAAACGGCGAGGGGAAATTCTGAAGGACTGTAGAGGGGGGGGGGGGGGTACGTTGCAAATGAGTTACTAATAACGCGCCGCGTGGGTATTTTCGGTGCTAATCGAAACAGATACCGATTATAGAAACTTTCGACGAGCGCGTGCGTAGCTGCTACGCTGGTGTACATTTCTGTTCTTGAATCACAGTTTGGTTTTTTTCGATGCACATTTCCATTCTATTTCTATTTCAATATATATATTTCTCCGACGTCCGAAATTATATGAAATGTCGATCGGAAGCATTCTCTTCGACTCAGACTTCGATATCTCTCGAGCACTATATTAGATACTAACGCGATTAGCGTTCCCGATTTCTCGATATCCGATTTCCGACCTCGGATTGTGTTTCTCGCGAATTGTGGAGTATTATTGAAAAGTTGCAACATTTATATTTTTGGAGTAACTAATTGCATCGACATTTGTTGTAAATGGTAACAGACGAGGGCAGCGGCGTGGACAGCAAATTCGTAACGGAAAATATATAAATGAAACATAACAATGTTCTTAAACGTAAGTTCCTCGAGGAAGAATTCTCGCGACGGAACACTAATTGCGATGCACTACTTGGCAGTTCAACGCGCCGGTGAATTTTATTACAAAAGCGGCGCGGTTTCACTGCGCTTCATCGAAGGTGTTATCAAAGTAACCTTGGCGAGGGGCAAGCAGAAAAAAAGCATACGCGTAGGCGGAGGGAAGAGGGTACTCACGAATGTACACTTATTTATCGACGATAAGATACCCTCGGTCTGTTCTAGCACACGGTCATTCTCACGGATGTCTAAGTAAAAAATTATACACACAGATCGACCCGAGCAGTTAATTCAGCTGGAAGAATCGCCAACGAAATTCTATTCCCTTTTTCTCGATAAAAATTACATAAAAAAATCTGCTACCGTCGAAGACGAAGCGTTTAACCATTGCAAAATGGAGAAAAGAGTGCCGCTGGAAAGAAGGAGGAAACAACGCCAGCGTGTACAAGAGGAGAGAACGAATTAGAGTGCGGTGGAGTTCTTCTCGAAACGGGGATCTAAAAGTTTATAAACTCCGGCACGAAGGAGACGCGCGAAATGAAGCAACTCTGCGGTTCCCCGGTCAGGACTTTCTTGAGAAAAAAAAACTGAAGAAGACAGGCTAAAAACAGGCTCGATAAAGGAGGGAAGATATTTGCGAAGAAACGCTGATACCGAGAAGATCGAGGCAACGACGGAACGATGTCAGCGGGGCAAGCACGTGAATTAAGCGACGCTGGAAATTAACTCCCCTAAGCCACCCTCTAGATTTACCCCAGGTGCTCGTCAGTGTCCGACGACCCTGAAACCGTGAGCGTCGTAAACCCGCTCGCTCGTTCGTTTTAGTGTCGTAAGAGGACTGGCCCCTGGAATCCCGTGCGGCATTCGAACGGCAAGAATCGTGATTAAACATTAACAGCCTGCCTTCTTAGGATTCTTCGGTCGGACGACCTCTGTGTCTCTGATTCTCTACGTACCGTCGTTACGATCCGATAGGCCGTCTACAGGCAAACTCGTTCGCTTTACGAACACCCTAGATTCTTCGCTCTCCTCCGTTTCAACAGTTACAGATGGGCTGCTCCCAAACGCGCACCTTCAAACGTTCCAGTTTCGATACGACGTCGACGCCACGATCGAGACGTTTCCCTCGACCGTAGGAGGAATCCACGCGACGAAATCGTTTGGAACTGTATCCAGGTTGCAACTATTTCGTTGGGCAAAATTAGCTGAGAGAGGCCGCGCGGCGATTATTCGCCGTTTTGTAGCGGATGGAGGCAGAATTTCTGGAGCACCTTCCGCGAAAATCTTTCCGTCGCGCGATCGAACTGTTTCGAAGGTAAACAGAGTCTTATCGCACGTCGCTACCTGTTGCCAATAATAATGATCGCGATAACAACAATAGCAGTATAACATATCTGCCGGTCTAAGAAAGGCTAGCCAAAGTAGATAAAGGATCGTTGCCGATCCGTCGGGATCACTAATGGCCCCATCTTTAAACAAACATCCGAGTCGGAAAGCGTGGGACTCGGCGCAAGGTGCTGGGGGAGGGTTGGTTTTGGTCGGTGGTGTGTCAGGAGGCACGTGCAGAAGCGGAGGCCAGGCAGGACGAGGGAAACGAGCCGCGGTGGACGGGGCGAAAAGGAAGAAGGAAGAGGCAAAGCAGCTCTCGTGAAAATTACCGGGCCGACTATACGGCCCTGAAGAGCGCGTCATCCCCTTTAACCGGGGGATTGAATTTTTCCCCGACGTGGAGCTCCTGGCATTGGGTGCGCACGACTCCGCCGGCCTGAACCAACCCCAACTCGCCCACTCATCCCCCTGTCCCCGACAGAGAAAGAGAAAAGGGGGGTGGCAGAGGGAGAACGCGAGGGAGGCTCATCCCCTTTACGCGGACAATAATTCTCCAGTGGTCGCTGAGGGTTGCCCGTGGCAACTCTTCAGCACGGTGGAGACGAGCTGACGAGACGAGCGCGATGAAATTGTCTCCTGCACTCACCCTATCCACCACCACCCCCCGTTTCCTCCCGTCTTTCTCTCTCGCTGCTGCTGCTGCTGCTACTACTGCTGCTGCTGCTGCTGCTGGTTGTACGTGGTTGTAGGAGGCAAAAAATGCAAGAGCAAGGAGGGCGACGCGGGGGCGGGCGGGTTGAAAAAAAATAGAGAGACGGTGAAAGAGGTGGAGCAAGAGGGGAAGTACTGGAGCGCAAAGTAACGTCGGATGGGGTGAGTTCGTTGGGAATTTCGCGTATCTTCGACGCTGGGGGGTGGTCGCGTTTAATCCTCCGGGCTCTATGCGAGAAGAAAGAGTCCTGCGGGGGTTACGATTAAGAATCGGCCCTACTTTGGCCAATGTGTTTTTTTCCTCCTCTTTTTCTTCGGTGCCTTCTTCAAAGGCGGTACACCGGGAGATACGGTGACGCGAGACGACGGGCTGGTCGCGCGTAGGGGAAGGGCGACTCCGCGGGGCATGCTACTTGCACCCGGATTCGAGAATTTATTAGAGGCATGGACAGCAATAGCTGCGGGCGATATGGATAACAATGGACGAACTAATTATATAACCGAATGGGAGGGGGTGCAACGTGGAATGTTGCGCGCGGTAGGTTAGTCGATCTTGTAACACATATTTTAAATCGTCGCTCCCCCGAGTCAATAGACATCTGCGCCGGAAAGTGGAGCACGGACGCCGAGTGCGAAGCTCGGCCGGCGGACATCGTAGAAACGAGCGACAACGTGGAAGACGAGCAACGAAGAGGAGGGGGGGAAAAAAACGTAGGAAAAGAGGGCGGATAAAAGGGGAGATCTTGAAAAAGCGGCCGACGTGTTCGCTTTGACGGGTCCCCGTGTCGTCTCGGCGACCAAGCGGATTAGCGGCGGATCGCGTGCGTCCGGTCGCAACGAAGCGCCCGCGGTAGCCAGAAAGAGGCCGAGACGAGAAAACGGGAGCCGAGGAGGAACGAGATTCGTGTGTCCGGCGCGTATAATTCGATCGACTACCGCCTAATCCAATGGAATATTTTGACACTGTGGCTCACGGTTGAGCGCGCCAGGTGAAGACAGATGAAAGGGAGCCACGCCGTTGCGGTGATATACCATCGGCGCGTCTCCATTCTCCCATCCAGTTTGCTCTCACCCGATCGCGTCGCGAGTGGCTGATTACGTAGGCACTTAATTAGCGACGAGGGAATCGAATTAATTCACGGGAAAGTCGTTTCTATGGCGTGGATACGAGTGTACGCGATTGTACGGGCAATTAAGGATCGAACTTTTTCTTTTTCTTTTTTTTTTTTTTTTTTTTTTATCAAGCTTCGCTCGAGGTTCGAGTTCCTCGATTCATTCGCCAACGATTACCTAGAGTTACTGTTACGACGCTCCTGTGTATCCGTTTCGTCCGCGGAACACGAAGGGAAGATCGCGAGATCTGGAGCACGTGTCGATACACCGCGTATCGTTCGTTCCAGCCGCGACGAGCGAGTTTCGTTTGTCGACAAATTCCGAACACTCCTAGTGGTTTTGATAAATGGGACACGACGATTGTTCGCCCCGCTTGCACCAAAGGCCGATCATGACCGAAGATTTACAGCCATCGTGCATGTCCAGCTTCCTCCGAAATGCCTCACCCTGTAGACGATCTTACATGCGCGCTATATGCGCCAGGGGTGTCTACATATTTCTGCACACATGCAACCCGCCGCACGTACATCGTTCAACGGTGCACGGGGCTATGTATTGCACGTGTGCACGCGTCTATGTACGCGGAGGGAGAGATAAAGAGAGCGCGAGAGAACGAGAGAGAACGAGAAGACGTGGGAGAAGGAGAGGGATAAAAGGAGATAGGAGGACGGAAACACTTGGACAAAACGAGAGAGAGAGAGAGAGCCAGGGTCGAATGATCAGCCATAAACTGAGTCAGCGGGGATAGTATTGTCCTCTGCCACCCCTGGAGCTGTTCTCCCTCCCGACCCCGAGGACCGAACCACCCTGTGATTCCACCTCGTCCGCAGACGCGACTCGGAGTACAGGCGGGTGGGGATCGGACGAAAAGGAAGAGATGACGCGGTGAAACTATCGCGTTCAATCGTTAACAAAACCGAAACAGTTAAACCCGGGGGTTTCCTCGAGAGTGGCTTGAACTCGGAGGCGAACGAACGCATTGCTGGACCGCCTCGTGAACGCGACCTCCTTTTATCCGTCCCAAGTTTCGGTCGACAAAAAAAAAATGGGGGAAAAGAGCGAGGAGGCCGTGTAAGCCACGATTACCGCTAATCTATTTAATTTCACCGCGTCCACGACAGGTGTCTGTCGCGCGAGCTACCGGTATACGATATTAAGATTTCGCGTTTAAACTGCGCGTGCATAATTCATGGTCGCGCAGAAATATCGCGGGACCTCGGACTATAAGGTTGTCTGAACGTGGACGGAAAACCGTAACAGGTCCCATCTAAATAAATTCAACGATAATAAGACAGACGCGCGTCGATGTATCTTCACCGTCGCGTGAGCAAAGGCGACAAATTAATATCCAGACGGGGTGTACGAATGATGAAAAGATCGTGGCGGAGCATTCGGTAGCGCGGACGACGGGAAGATATTGCGAAGACCTGTTACAAACTACCGAAGACAGCTCTGACACTTTCAAAGTACATACACCCTGAATGTTTCACGTCGGGGTAACGTGTGGACGCGGCTTAAATCGATCAGCGTGAGTCAGGAGCGACCTAAGAAACACGCCTGGTGCATAGCCCGAGGGACGGCGAGCAGCGGCATGCAACAGGCCACTAGCTTCGTAGAAAGAGAAGCTCGCGTAGAAAGACTGCTCGGATCAAAGCACTTATACGACGGTATTTATGCCCGCTCCTTAAACAGTCCTTTCGTCCAGGATAAAAACGCTTCATTCATCGGGCGAGCATCGCGGAAACCAATTATCGTGCCTCGTTTCTTAATTAAAACTGGTCGCGCTACAAAGTGTAACGATAAGTGGGAAACCTTTCAGCTCTGCCGTCCACGTTCTACGGCTGTCCTTCTTTTCGATTACTATTATTATTTGCCGCGGACGCGCGCAAACTTTCGATCGCACTCGACGAAAGACGGTGGTCCAGCGCCGCAGTGGACCGAACGACTCGCGAGACTCGCGCATTCAATATTCCTTGATTACGCCCCTTAATGAAACGTTCGACGGATTTAATTTTCTTGCCACCGAACAACAGGGAGGCGAAAGAGCCGCGCAAGTTTATTGTAATTGCCGGGAATAATTTTCTCGGTACCTCGCAGAGGCGAACCTAACCCAATAACGTCAGATATATTCTGTCCCCGGCGGAAGAGACGCGGTGGAGGAGCGACGTCACGGAGCGTGTCCTTTTCACCCATATTACGCGTAATTGCGACGGCTAACGAAATTAGTGGTTCGCGGTTACGATAATGTGGACGTCGCGACCCCCCGATAAAGGGGCGATCGTTCCTATGTGTGCGACGCGTCGCTTTCTTCGAAAAGCCACCGAAGGGAACGAACGAACGAGAGAAATATTGTTTCCTCGTTGACGATCAGTTGGATCGCTGACCGCGAAATGCAGGCGAGCCGCGTTCGATTTTTTCCGAGCCAACTCCTACGAAAGAAATATATGCGCGTTCGCCTGCGAAGCGATGCACGACCACGTGAATTTATTATCAGAGGGAAACATCGTCGAACTTGAACAACGCCAGGAGAACAGAGATCAACCGGCCGAGCAAATAAAGCTAGGGCCGGGTTGGAAAGACAATCCCCGAAAGATCCCGAACGGAGGTGCGCGCAATAATTTATCGAATCCGTCATAGCCGCGCAATAATTTACAGCAAAATTATGCAAACCGCGTGGGCGTGGCGTTCGATCGTCGAACAGCGGGGAGAAAAGAAAGAGGGACGACGAGCGGAGAGGACCGTGCGTTCGGTTCAAGCTGGAGCACAACCGGCTTCGCGAACTCGGTGTATTTATGCGGTTTTGTAACTCGTCGGACTACACACCCACTTCTTAGTCAATAGATTTTCCGTTGAATGCCTCGCTATCGACTGGTACACAAATTCGAGCGTCCCCGGAGCAAAAGACGCGAAGGAGAAAGAGGATTGGCCCGGGTGGGTGGGGGAGGGTGGAAGATGAAACGGAGACGCGTGTATTATTTTCGAACGGAAGCGCGCCCTCGTCGAAATTGTTCGCGGCTGAATGGGAGAAATTTTCCTTTTTCTGCGAGTCGAAGCACCGTTCGTATCTGTCGTCACCGTGGTACGAAAAGTTTTTGGGGAACGTAAATGCTGTCTCGCGATCTCCACACCTTCGTTCTTTCGTCCTCCGCCCCCTCGTCGATTATTTGCCCACCTTTCGCACCTTCCGCCGCGACGCATTCGTACCGCGTGTACGCGCTTATTCTACTCTTTCCCCTTTCCGATTCTCTCCTCGACTCCTCGTTCCTCGTCTCGTTTTCCTTCTCGATCCCTGTGCTACTCTCAGCCCTCCCGTTCGATTATCCTCTCCTCGACAACGCTGTTTCGATTCGTTCGCAGGGTGGCGTGCCTATCCGACAGGATAGGCGACAACTAAGTCACCCAGATATTTTATGCGGCGATATTGACCAGGACGAGTGCTCGGGCGCTGTCAAAGCACCGCGTTCCAGGGGGGCGAAATATTTTTTCGGGCATGTCGCCAATTGCTGACGTGATCATCTACCGTGTCAGCAGTGCACGTCAGCGGCTGTGCCACGCGAACGGGAAAGCGGAGCGGGATATTTTCCTCGGTAACGAGGAGGAACGCGACGCCTCATCTTACCGCAAACTCGACCGGACCGCACGTGCACTTATGCCTGCGCAATTACGATTTGCCGAATTCGCGAGCATCCGCTCGAATAACGTTTCGAGGCCTACGCGAAACGAACCGGCGATCGAGTGCGCGATACACGCGAGCACAGACCTTTTCATACGGGTGACATTTCCAACGAGGCAGGAGAAATTGGAAAGGACGAACCCGGTTCACCGAGGAATCATCGATAATTTCACGCGCACACCTGGAAACGTCTGCCGGAGGGCCTTGCCACGAGGCGCTAATGACATTAGCAAAATTGTCAGCGAGATAGAGGCTGTGTTACGGGTCCCCGTTTCATTGCCGGTGTAAATATTTCTTCGTCCCGGTGGCGCGTAAAATTGAAAATCTTCATAATGCGGGGCCACCGTGGCGCATACTAAGTCACGCATTAGCATACGTCGCTTAAATCTTGATTCGCGTTTACGGCGGTCTCGTGCGAGGAAAGGGCCGCATTAGCTTCGAACCGGCATTAGCATGGAAAACGGAGAAATAACGCGGGGAGGGGAGTGCCGTCGATCCGATCGAAATATTCAAAGCTCTAGAATAAGCGTCATTTCTTTGGAAACTGAGGAACGCGAAATTGGAGCAAGCATACCGAGTCGTATCGCCTCGGGTATTCGGCAACATTGCCGATAAGCGTTGTCGCGTAAATCGTGTACCGCGAGCACCACCGATAAACATATCGTTCGAGTAAGTGCAGCAATTTGCAGGCGGTACTTGCCCGCGTGTACGCGCACGTGACGCGAAGGCGGAGCAGCGAAGCGTTACCCGCTTCATTAACGATCGGCCAATTCTTTTTCCCAATTAATCCGAGTCCAGAAATATTTCCACCGGCGATCCGGTGAAACTCGTCGGGCCAAAACGGAACGAACAAAATAACGAAACGCGCTGAGAACCACTGGCGGTCGCGCTGCACGACAAGTGCATCGCTTGACGCGTGTGAGTGCCGCGTTTACTACACATACACACATTCCTGACGATGCTCCGCGTACGTGCGCGTGAACGTGCACCGTGTCAATGTGAACGTAGAGTCACGGACACTCTCCTGCTGCTTGTCCTTCCATCTTATACAGGGTGTTTCAGAAACGAGTGGTCCAATTTGGGGGCGCTACGATTGTTCGCCGCGAGAACGAACGGTGTGAAAAAGTCTGGCGGTGTTCCGAAAGTGTGTCAAGTTCGTGGATCGCTGGCGATGCCCATCCTGACGCTGATTATGCGCACCCCGATTGAAACCATGGAATAAACTGTAAGATCGACGAGACTTCCGCCGCTGCTCGATTTTCCACAATATCGCCGAACGTCGTGGGCAACGAACAGTCGCAGAAAAAATATCAGGCATCTGCTTTGGAAACACCCTGCACACCTAGACGATCGTGTAACAAAGGTGTCTTACAGGCAGCGTATAAGCGTACAACTTGGAAAGTCGAACGGGTGGGGCAAGTACAAACGGGGTGGCCCGAAAAGAAAGAAAAACGAGAGAGGGGGGGGGGGGGGGAGAGAGAGAGAAGAACGAAAGCTAAGATTGGTCGTTGGCTCTCCTCTTTTTCCCTCGCGTCGTAATCTCCTGACGTCCACGATGCAACGCCTACACGTCGACAGAGAGTTACCTTCGGGAGAGAGAATATAATTGCGCGATCGATAAATTCTTCGAACGTGCATCAACAACTCCATTTTGCACAAATAACGTATATTTCCGCTAATGAAATGCTTCGCCGCTGCTGGCCTCCCTTGTTCCCCTGTAAAACGTTAATGTATGCCGCCGTAAAACGCTCTCCCCGCGTTGCGAAAGGTGGAGCAGGGGATGCACGAAGGACCGGGGGGGGGGGAAGAAAAAAAAGATAGATGCAACGGCGGCGTACTTGGGGCAGATACAGGTTTTTCGAAACGCAAATTGTACCCGTATCGACTGGCTCTCATTCTCTCTCTCTCTCCCCCTATCTCTCTCTCCGGGTGTGCAATTAAATTTGATCCAAAAACGGACGACCATCTTGGCGACACGTACCAGCGGGTGTACGTTTCGCGGGTCTCGAGGAGCCCGATGTGCCACAAATTCGTCCGGCACCGAAAAAGAAGATTTCGATGAACACGATGACGACGAGCAACTATCCGCGCGGCACCAACGGATTGATAGTGTATACGAAATATTCCAGGTTCCACTGTTAGGTGACTCACCCTGTATATATACCAGGAATAACGTATGTATACATAGGCCATAGATACGTGGACCAACACGCGGCCGTACATAATGTGATATAACGCGCGTACCGGAGCGCACGTATGCACGTGCGTACGTATAGGTGAGCGAAGAGAAAGGCCAGGGGGGACAAGGGAGAAAGAGGTGGGAAACGAAGAAGGTGGAGGCCGTCCAGGGGTGGGATACGAAGAGGAACGGAGGAGGTGGTGCACAGCGAAAAGCCACGGCGAAACTATTGCCGCCGACCGTGTATTAACGAGCAGCGATGTTATTGACGCGAAATCAGTCCGAGACCGAGGTCGAAGGAAATCGGGCAAAAATCGGGCGAAAATCGGGCAAAAAATCATACCGGATCATCGGTCGCGACGGACGAAGAAAAATACGCACGCCTCGACGAGGGTGAATTCGTATCTGCTTGGAAATCACGGGCAAGGTATCGTTGCACTAATTGTGCGGATCGAGATCGCTGCGGACTATTCACCGTCCCGATTCTTTTCTTTCGCCGCGCCGCGTTTCGTTGCTACGAAACGTTCACGCACGCTGCAACTGAACTCGATGAAATTCGTCCTCGCGTATACGCAGCCAAATGTGTGGCTTCCTTGAATGGAACTGTTGTGTCTCGATACGTATCCTGCGTAACCCCCTAATTTAATAATGGCAACGCACGAGAATTGGACGTTTCTCGCCGGCCCCATACACGTGCCAGTTACGAACTAATTGCCGAGGTTCTCGTGGCTGATCGTGGCTCGCCAGAGTCCTCCCGATTAGTCGAGGAAAGAGGGCGCCAGCGAAGAAGGGAAAGACGAAGCCAGGACGCCAGCGAGGCCAGCGAAAATATCGATAAGCGTGCCGCAAATAGTTTGATACTTTTGTTCAACGAACGCCGCGTGGTGGACGCGCGATCCACGGTCGCGTTCGGCCCTTTGGAGAGGGTGAAATATCGCAACGAGCGACGGACGAACGACGGAAAAACTAGAGAGGCGGACAATAATTGTACCCAGGGTGGGACACAGATCGAGGTGTACACCTATGCACGCGATCGAGACTCACTGGCCGCCTACCTGGAAGCATCGGAGCTCCGTGTTGTCGGGGACATTTTCGTCGCCGATAATTCCGGGCCTGCGAAGCTTTACGTTTTTCCATATTCTCGGCTGGAGCATCGTAGTCTAAGAATCATCGCGATTCCCCGCTACGGCGCCGTCAAAAAATTGCCGCCGCCTTTCGTAACTCGCTTCCAACTTCGGATAGATCTCTTCGGCGTTAGAGTGTGTTCTCTGGCGTGTTCTCGAAAATCGACAGAATTTTTTCGAGCTATCCGGTCTCGCGGCGTTGGCCGTGACTTTCCATTCTCGCCGATGGTTTTCCCGCCAATCGTGTCGACAGGAAAAGCAGAAATCAGCGGTCGCAGGGGGGGGGGGGGGGGGCGAAGGTACGCGACACGCTGATCGTGCAGCGGTCAGGGTTCATCCGAGAATCGTGGATCGTCGCGACAGGGACAGAGCAATGAACATTACGAAGATAGAAGCACGCGACGTAACGGAGTTACGTCTCTCTCGAAGGTCGGAATTCGTTAAAGCGCGTGGAAACAAACAAGCGTGAGCAGACACCGCAGGGAGGATGCCTACGAGGGGCGGCGCGAGGGGGCCAGGAGGAGAAGGAGGAAGAGGAGAGGAGGAGTGACGGCAGCAATAGCAGCAGTAGCAGGGGGAAGAGGGAGGGGAGGAAGGCTCGGAGAAGCAACGGCGTAACAAAGGACAATAGTTGTCCTGTCGAGAGCGACGTGAACTTTTGCGCCACAGGACAATGCTATTGCCGCCGGGAGCGATGGACAAAACTTTGCCGGATTTTGCAGCAGGAATCGAGCTCGTCCTCCGTGCGCTCTCCCTCCCTCTCCTTGCCCACGTCTATCTTTCTCTTTCTCCCTCCTCTTGCCCGCGTCCCGATACCCGTCCCCTCTCCCCCACACCCCTTGTTCACCTGGCCAAGGTGGGCAAGGCCCAACCCGCTTCCGAGAACGCATCTACATCTCGAGAAACCGGCCGAATTTTTATACTTCTAGACGGCACGGGCCCGAAAACAAAACGACCTCTTTTCTGCCAATTACGGGAAGCACGGGAGGGAAGAAGCATCGAAGCGATGGGCAGCGCTAACCGGACGACAGAATGCGAGCAAAACGAGCGACGTTTTCCCGCGCGACGCTCGCCGCAGTTCGCGGACGATAAACGACGACGAAGGGGAAGAAAAATGTTCCGGGGATCCGACACGTGTTCAGGCTGTTCCCTGGGATCCTCGCCACGAGCTCGCGGGTTCCTTCTCCCTCCATCGTTTCCATTGGCGACGCATAAAGACCTCACCGGATAGTGAATCTCGAGATCGGCGGGCCTAATGATCGAGAGTCCGCGAGTCACCTGGACAAGATATCGGCGGCGCTATTGTCAGGATCGTCCGTGCATAGTGCGGGGAGGTCTGCTCGTTATCTTCGCCGCTCAAAGAACACGCCGAATAAGAGAAGCCAGCTCGGAGATATGCCGATTAAATACACCACCCGGCGTACGGAGACTTCGATCTTCGTTCCAGCGGATCGAGGCGTCCTGAATTTCCCGGTGACCATTTTGAATCGGCGCCGCTCGAGGTATACCGCGACAAGCGCGATCGCCGCGGTTCTTCCCAACGGAGCGCGTGCGTCGAACCGTCCGGTCCCGACGGCTCGGTTCGACGGTGTTCAAATTTTCCATCGGCTCGGTCGACGCGCGTATGTGTCGATCTAAAAACGGGCGCACAGCACGCGCAAGGACAAGGGATTATTCCTTGCCTCTATATTGCCGTGAGAGCCGGCGGGCTTCCAAGGACACCGAACATCTCGTCTTTTGTCGAACGGGCGAGGAAGAAGGAGAAGGAGACAAAAAAATAAAGTGAGAAGAGGCGACGAGCTGAGAGAGGAAGAAAAAGAGAGAAATATATTGGAAGGAAACGAGATGTAAATGTATTCGCTTCACGGTTAAGTCAACGGGCGAAAGTGTGCAGAAGGTCAGTCTCCATCGGCGACAGGTGATTACATATACGCACGAAACGACGGAATTCAAGGTGGAGGTGAATTACCTGGCTGAGGTTTCAGGTTAGGTCGCCACCTTCTCGACTGACCGTGACTCGAGGTCCTCGGCTGTACGCCACCTTCGTTCGGTATCCTTGATCGATTATGCGCGTGTTCGCCGAGACGCGTGCGCTGCCTCCCGCGAATTTCACGTGTCGGGGGACCGTTGATTGCTCGATAGATCCCCACGGTTAATCAAATTTCTACGTCATTTTTGCTCGTTTGTTTACTCCAACGTAACGACCATCGATAAAACCTGGCCGAGCGAGATCCCCTCGAACGGTCGGGCGCGTGCCCTCCCCCTGTTACTCGGTCTGCTCGAAAATTTCACACACCGCGTTCCGTAAACTGGTCGCAAACGATGTTTGAAGGAATGCCGATGGCGTCCTCGCGTTCAACACGAAAAACAATCGGACGGTCTACTGTGCTTGTCCCGAGCCTCTGCATTCCAATTAGCAATTCTGGTACGATGCAAATAAGGGGCAGCCTGTTTGACACAGGGAGAGGAAAAAAGATGCGCCGCCGTCTAAGACTACGATTAATTACCCGTGCATCGTTAATCACGAGGAGGGCCGCGCAACGCGGTTCGAGATCCCGAACGATTGCTCGAACCGCGTTTGTTTGTGCGTGGCCAATCTCCGTGCAACAGGGGCCACGTGCTCGCGATGCTAACTTAATTACGGCCAATTGAGTCTCAATTAACCGATCGGCACACGGAGTGGCGCACGGAGTGGCGCGCGGAGTGCGTGAAACGGTGGACGTCTATTGTGCCGCTCGGAAGTCTGTCAAAAATTAGTGACGCAGAAACACGCGTTCCTATCTCTGGCCCGCGGCGAAGAGAGAGATGGAAAGAGAAAGAAGAAGAATCGACCAGTCCTTTTCGCCCGGCGTCCTCGCCGCGTACCAGAATTAATTAACAAATATTGCGATCCGGTTCAATTTATTATTAAATCGAATCTCGCGCCCAACCCCGGGTACAAACGTTTCCCCGACAAGCCGAGGACGCGTTTCAAACGTAGGCTCGCAGATATGTCCGTCGGAGGTACGCGTGTATGGCACACGCGCAATTAATCGCCCGCCGGGAAAAGATGAATACGTTTTATCCGACCGTCGAGTCAGCCGGGGACAATGAAATTCGATTCGAAAATGATTCACCGTGATACGTGTGCGATGTTAAAAACGAATCGGCCAAGTGCATCGATCGTGTCGAGTCCTGTGTGCACAATTAACGAAGCTTTCCGAAGGAAAATTCGCGACGGACCACCGTCGCATCCGGCACATCGGGGAACGAAGTTGTCCAACGGCGATCGCGTTCCCGCGAGCCGCTCGCCCTGTTCTTTTTGCAGCGAGCCAGCGAGAGATCACTGACACCAGCGGGATGAGAGGTCGGCGCAATAATTAATCATTCGTCTCCGAAGCATGGGGCAAAAAAAGCGACAGCCGTGACGCGTTGGACGTTACACGAATACCAAGAGTGGCGGCATCGGGAACGAAAACATTGACACGCGCTAAGAAGAAACAGTTCCTAAGAATAGCTCCGGCCGGTGTCGAGGAGGATGCGTTTGCACGCGGGTGTCGTCGCGAAGCGGAGAAAAAAGAACGACGAACAGCGGCGGGCACGCGCGAATGAAAAAAACAATAACGCGACGATGCAGGCCGCGGCGACGATATCCTTCCTTTTTCTATCCCCCCCCCCCCCCCCGGTCTCGTGCTCGATGAATCGGGGCCAAGACTCGGGATCGTGCACTTTTTTTTCCCCGTGCGATACACGTTTTTTTTCCTCGTCGCGACTCGCAGACCGGGAAGGGAGGGAGGGGCGACGGGCGCCGCTGTTTCTTTCGGCTGGTCCGTTTTTTTTATCCCGCTCGAAGCTGAATGATCGTAAAAACGTCACGCGTCTTCTCGGAACGAAATTCGACACCGTCTCGGAGGGTCGTAACAGATCGAGGAAACTATGCCTCCCGTTCTAGTCGAATTCGTCAATGGATGATCGCGACACATTCATCAAAACATCGAAGCTGTCGCCGAAAGGGGCACGCGTCTTATGAATGGAACGGGAATCAAGTCCGAGCGAATCGACGTCGAAGCTTTCGTGAATGGAGGGACACGCTCCGTGGCGATCCAACACCGGGCCCAGGAAATTATTACGAAGAGGACTCTCGCGGAAATCGACTAATCGCAGCCGCGATACCATCCGTCCCGATCTTATCGGGGATCTCCTTTCGTCCGTTACCCAACCTCCAGCATCCCGATTCCATTTCTTTCCGCGTGGCGGTTAACGAAGCGGGGCCGAAAGAAACCGGAAAGAATTCAGGTGGCTCGAGGCGCGGTAAAGGAAGGGGGTCCCGCGTGCACGTGGGCGAAACGGAGAGAAACGAAGGTGGAAAGAGCTTTAAAAGCCAATGGGGCGACAAAAGTCGGCTAAAAGCGCCACGGACACCGCCGGTAGACGCATGAATAATAATCTGCGATTAATAGAGCGCTAAGCTGCCGGTGTGACTCGCGACATGAATGGCGGTAGTACTATTAAACGGCCTCCGTGTCATACCTACGGCGATGTTCCGCAGTTTGGCGCTATTACATCACCCTTGGTCGACTTTGCACACCGTGTCGTGCCGTATCGAACGGAACACCAGCCGAGCCAAGTCCGCTTTCCTCTTTTCTTTTCATCTCTATGCGACACCCTCGGGGCATCTCAATATTTTCTAATTCTTTCGTTACGCCTAAGATCCGCCTCGAAAGTCGCGATCGACCGTTGTCGCGCGCGTCGAGCGATTTGGAAACGCTGCGAAACGAACCCGAATGTTGTCACCAGAGTAATCGCAATCGCAAACAGACGGAGCGCGCATAATGCTATAATTGAGTCTAAATGCTGCGGCAAATTGTTCCGTTTTATTGGACGATTTGCTACACGCGACCAAATGTTTGCCAAAATAGCGCGCGATAATTTGCGGCAGGTGACACCTGCACGGTGCGAACCTCCTACTTGTTTGAAGAAGGTAAACCGTGTTTCTGCATTTGTTTATCGTTTCACGCTGGAGCACGCGTGTCCCGTGCTGTTCGCGATTTTCCACGCGCGGAACAACCTGTCCCCCCTCCCCCCCATCCCGTTGCCGTGTAATCTTTGTAACATGCGAAGCGAGAGCCTTGCCTTTATTATACCTTTCCGTCGATTTTTCCGTGCGCAACAAAAACCTATTCAATCGTCGACAGGATTTGCCGCAAAATCACCCCGCATTACGGCAATCATCGTCGAGAATAGGAGAACGCCGAGAACTAACAGCTTTTAGCACGCTACCCTAAGCCACCGCTGAAGAGCGGGGCAAAAAGTGCATTCAATTGCGATGTTATTCAGCAAGAAAAACACCGCGAACATTAACCTCTCTCGGTTAATCGCGTCATCAGTCATCCCGCGTCATCGTTTAGACGCCAACTAATTGGCAGTCCAGCTTTTCCTACCGTCGGCTCACCGTATTCGACATTCTTGTCCGCGAATTGTTCGCCGTTATCGGTGACAAGCAGCTTTCGCTCGAGGATGCGCCACCATTCTTGAACGTTCGAAACGTTCCGCGGGGCCTCGTTGATCTCAATTTCTTAAGGAGCCACGCGACGTCCCGGTAGCCTGCGAGATGCGGTCACGCTATCGAGCGATTAGACGTTCGTGAAAAATCGCCTCGAACTCGCGAGACCCGGTTGATCCGTCCGATCGTGATTGACGTCGCAGAGTCGTAGAGTCGTGGCAAATGGAAAACGCGCGCGACGCGGTACCCGCGGACTATGGCACACGACGGATCGACGGTGCGGTTACTTTTCGAGCCGCAAACACGGGAACCGCGGTGCGTCGGCAGCGAAAAAGGGGAAGAGGGAATAGAGGAGGCGGTGATAGAGGAGTCTACGCGGAGAAGCAGGAGCAGCGTAATTTCGGTTCTAACCGTGACCACGGTCATCGGCTGGCGGTTCGCCTACGTAATACGTAGTAGTACGTATAAGTGGTAGGTAGGTATGCGCAAACAGCAAACAAGAAGTAGCTACCGGCTGCTTCCACAGGTGGTCGGGTCACGAACTGACCCCACTCCAACCCCTTGCTTCCCCCTCTTGCACGAACATCGACTTCCTTTCCTTGCCCTTCCCCGCCGTCTCTATCTTTTGCTTACTCCCCGTCGCCTTGCCCGCGAGTCTCCGGAGTCCTGCTTGACCCGTGGCACGTCAGGTTAGGTGTGTAGGTCGCCAGTAGGTCGCCAGTAGGTCGGCCGAGCCGCGGCAGGAAGGAGGGAAGCTGAGTTCGTGAGTGGCCACGTCGATCCGTAACGCAGGCATGCCGTAAACCCCGACGCGTCGCGACGTTTTGGCCGCTTCCTGGCGCCGGTCGCGATTTCCCCCGTGTCTCGGATGGGACGGGAAACCCATCGACGCGAACTTTCCCTCGAGCGTAGGTCTATCTTTTTGTTTGTTTTTAGAACAGTCGAGCGGGATTAGAAGCGACGCGACGATGCGCGAGTGGCGCAAGATACGGAACGGACATCTCGGTTGTCGAGTTTTGGACGGGTCGACGAAAGAAACGAGAAACGAAAGAGTGGGCGATCCTTTTGGTCGTGAAGCTCCACGAGATCGGGGAGAACGATTGGCCGATCGCCTTCGGCCAGATCTTTCGCGCGGACCCCGCGTTCGAGATGACTCGCGGGCCGGGTAATTTCGCAATTCCGTCGCCGTTAATGACTTGCGTCCGACTGTTTGGTCATCCGCCAGAGGATATTTACCTCAGCTGCCCCCGTATCGCGCAACGTCACCGTACCATTTGCACGCCTCGTCTGGGGTGAATTTACGATCTCCGCGTAGCCGTAAGTCTCCCCGAGTGGCTCCGTTGCGTAACTGCGAAGCGAGGTCTGGTAAACTTTAACAGGAAGTCAAGGTCGTGGTAGGTGGAGGTTTACGAGCGGCAAGTTTCGCCCCTAATCTTCCGCGGGAAAAAGGCCATTGATTTTCCACGGTGGAAACGGGGAGGGGGATCGACGGTAACTGGACGGTGATGTAATACGGTTTCCCGTTGGCGGGATTATGCATTAGCCGGTTAAAATTGGAGTATCGCAGATTCGAAGTGGACTTTAACAACAAATGTAATTGGAGGCCTCGCGGTGCGCATATCGAAACGAAAGCACGCCGCCCTCCGTTCCAGCGAGCACTTCGTCGTATTGAGAAGCTTATAATTAGATAACTGGATTAACGAGAGTGTAGCCTATACCGGTGGAGGGCTTAAAGACCGAGGGAAATTACAAGGGGAACATTTGCCCGGCAAATATGTACGCCGAACGTTACTGTGTCGTAGGAAATAAGTAGAGTACACGGACCTTTATTACCCGTTAATGATTTCCCCCCTAATGCTCTCCTCGCGACCCAGTACGAATCCCATGCTTGCCGAACTATTCCATTAGCGGGCAGCGTTTCCATTAATACCAAGACGAAACCGAAAGTTGCGCCCCAAAATTCGTATTACGCTTACGCGGAAGAATTTCCGCCCTCCGTTGCGGTCTTACGCCGCCCCGTGTTCACCCTTTGACGGCTCGATGATAAATTCGCGAACGGTCTCGCGAATTTTCCGCGTCCGAATCGGAAGCTTCCGCTTGGTCGTTTTCGCCGCGCAGGCGAGGCGCGTTGAAATTATTGCGTTCACGGATCGCTAATCCATGCCCCGATTGTCCGACCGATCCACTATCGAGCGTGCGAGCGTCCGAGCGTTCGGTCGAAACACAAATGGTCCAGGGAAACGTTTCGAATCGTCACGAAGTCTGAACCAAGGGAGGGAACCAGGTTGCATCGCACGGTTGTTCGGTTGCTTTCAGTCGTAGGATGCTGAAGGCACTGCGGTTGCCATGGCAACCCACCACCACCGCGGCCCGATGTAATTATTTGAAAAACGCCCGCCGCAGCCCCGTCCTCCACCTACCACCCCCGGGGGTTGCTGGTACAGGGCGATACAAAAGTGGCCGCGGTCTTTTGCATCGGAGATACAATCAAAGACGCTGCTACTTATCGCGCATCGCAACGAAATCGATCCCATTGTTGCCATCGTTGTTGCAAGATTAGTTTAAGATAGACCGCTGCACACACCAGCCGGCGCGTGCCGAGAATACTGGAGGACGCAGAATTTTCTATTCCTTTTCTCCGTTTGACCTCTTGTACAGTGAAATGGAGTGGCTCGTCCACCTCAACGATTATTCGAGCATTCGAAATTAGGAAGCGAGCGTAAAGTGCACGAAAGAGCGAGCTTCGCGTATTAATATTCATGCACCCTGAAAGGTGCAGAGTTCTTTTCTCTTTTTGCGGTCCCCGGGGTATCATGGTTGGATATTTACACGGGGGTAAAAATTCCCCGCCAAACGTCACTTTTGAGCCACGGTCTAGTAGATTTCGCACTGAAACCGAGTCCTTAATCGTCAACGCCTTTAGTTTGTACCCAATTTCTGTTATCAATGGACGACTCGAAGAGAAAAATATCTCGACGTTTCGAGCCGATTAAAATTGCGTGGCAAAAAAGTTGGCCGGAGTCGGACGCGAAACGTTCAACTCTTTAGCCGTTTCGAATCTTTATTTGTTCGTGTCCCGATTCCCCCCGCGCGTGTTCTCCCTTTTCCTTCGACGAAATCGTGAAACTTTTACGTCTTCCTGGGCCGCTCGCGCGGTGGCCCCGCTTTTAGGAATGCAAAGTGCTAGTATTCTTCGAGATATTCGCCGCCGAGTTCCCGGAATATTTGACATTAGATTTCTTCGGATCGGCGGGGGGGGGGAACGGCGGCCGATCGAGCAGCAATTTGCTCCGCAATAACCGAATGACGCGGGAACGATTAAAATGCCGGCAATTAAAGTACGGCCAAGAGAAATGGGCGCCGCGCAGAACCAGATTTTAAGCGGATGTCGCGGTTCTTAGTCGCGGCATCGCCGTCCGATAAAACTGGTAGGTGCAAGATAATAATGTACGCGGCTAGAGTATCGTTGGTAATATGCCTCGCAGCGAGTTAATGAATTCGTAACGCGTGCCCCGAGAGACTGTCACGCATTAATAATGTATAGAACGTCTTTCTGAAGCGGTTATCGATATGGATCAATTAAAGTGCACGGGCGAGAGGATCTTCGACCTACTTTACGGTCGCGAACGAGAGGAATCGTTTAAGTAACTCTGCCATTAATCGAATTAAGTGGCCGCGCGTAACAGAGCAACGACACTTGAAGGGAAACGGAGGCGAGATTTTGCACGTACTCTCGCGCGGAAAAGGAACCTCATCGGAGAACCGGTAACCAGGACCGACAGAAAAAGAACGCGGAAATAATGAGCTCTGTTCTCTATTGTACCCATTCGGTTTTTAGCGATGAAAAGCGAACGGATTCGGTGATGAATTCTATGAAACGGAAGCCCGAGGGGCGCGAAACCGCTCTTGATCGAGGATGTTGCAACCCTTTCGGGACGCGCAATTCGACCGCGGAGTCGAAAGTCGTGGACGTGCAAAAAAACGCGGCGGATATATCGCGGGAAGCGTAGAGGGAAAATTAAAAGGAGTGTAATTAGAGTGTTACGAGTTTTTAGACCGTCCGTGAAAAATCCCGGTTTCCGCGAGGGCGCACGCGGCTGGATAACAATTGTAATTAAAATTCTAAGTAAGAAAGTGTAGCGCGAAACGAACGGGGAGGGTGAAAGTCACACGTATGCGTGCGGGTAATCCGAGGCATTATTTTACGGCGGTTTGATTGCCGGGACAAAAGAATGAATATATAACAAGGCAAACTTATCAATTTAATTGCTTCATTGATTCTCGTGCGAGAGGCCGGGGCGCAACGTCATTATTTTTAATGCGGCCGTCTAGTGGTCATAAATAACGAAGGGGCCTGTTTGTATTTAAAATTGCAGTCGGGATTATTCGGTCGTTCGGGAGTAATGCGTAAAAATTGATGCTGTTTCTGACGGGGACGCGGAAAATCGAGTCACAGGGCGAATTTATCTGCCTTTGGGGAGATCGCGTTAATGAATGCGGCATTATTTGTAGCTTAATAATACGTGCACGATCGTCGCGACGTAACGCGACATCGGACAGGTGTGTCCTGTAAAACAAAACTTCTGGACACAACGGATCGCCAAATATTTGTCAAAAGTCTCACCGAAGGGACCGTACTGCCCGCACTCGATTAAATTGCTGAAAAACCCCCGTGACAGAGGGGCCCACTGGGCATTGCTAACCGTGTCCCGAGAAACGTGTCGATGGTCCACGGTGGAAGGAGGGTCCGTGGACGAGAAGGTGGTCCGAACGGAAGACGAAGGAAGGAGGAGAGAAAGAGAAAGAGAGAGCGAGAGAGGTCCGTGGCGATGCTCACTTGTTGCTCGCTCGACTAATTGCCAAGTAATTGGCCCCGTAGCCCCGCTCGTATAAAGTTTGCTTCATTGTCTTTAATAACGCCGTGACCTGCGCTAATGGCTCACGTCGCATTCGTTGGTCGGGAACGGGGGGGAGGCCGCTTTCGATAAGATGGATGGAGTGGCTTGCGGCGCGGTGAAAGAGCCGGAAATTGCCCAAGAAATGGAAAACCGCCGGGAAACGCGTAAAGCTGGACGAAATAATCATTCCTGAGGCATTTGATCCCCGCCGGGGAAGGGCCAGATCCGTTTCCCTTCTTTCTCGCCGCGATTACGATCATTGTTTCGTCAGATTTTAAAGGCGAGTTTGATTCGTTCCGCGTTTCATACAGTTTTCCCTGTTCGACCGCGCGAACGATTGATTCGCAACGCGGGACAAACGAAACGGTTCGAGCGACGAGACCGAATGCCGAATCGATCGTTCCGTCGCGATATACGGTTTTTCCTTTTCGCAGCTCGAGCCAGCGGTTGGGAACGATTCAAGTAAACAGCGTGCAAGTGTTATCGTAATTCTTGACTGAAGCCCAGACGGCTCCGTTCCGACACCCTCGCGTGGAAAGTTGACGCGTTCGCCGTGACCATTTACCCCACCTGTGCCAAAGTTCCCCGCCGGTGATCCCGACGCGCACCCTCTCTCCCATGCAATTAGCACAAATGCGACCACAGCCGAGGCGGTTCAACGGGTCCGAAAATCTCCTAGGCGAAAACACCAACGCGTACGACGATCGTCGGAGTTCGTTAGCTTCTCGACGGCCTGACGAAACACCGATCTTTGTCGCCGTTTATTCCAGTCGATATCAATTCACGCAACGTCGCGTACCTATCGTTTATCGTTTCGGCGTGAAAGTTTTGCTTCTAATACGTCCGTCGCGTCGATCGATGTTCCGCGAGCGAAATTATTAGCGCACCGAGCGAATTAGTTGTTTACCAAACATCGCCCCTCAAATATTATCCTATTCGACAAATATAATATTTAACGTTTGTTCAGGGCAAACAACCGTGTTTCGTGTAACGCGAACGGCTGAAACGCAGCCTCATTAACATTCCTCCGGGCCCAACGTTTCGTGCGTTCGTATTATAATTTTTTTTTTTCTACGGCCCGGTGTTCGACACGTTTGTCCCAGTCGGAAGCGACAGCCTGGCCGCAGCATCCGTGAGCCCCAGGAACGAGGACAATCCGTCTATGACCAGATGTGCGATTGTGCCAAGAATTGAGAGTGACTCATTCCCTGGTGGCGCGTAAGGGGCACGATCGTTCGTCGACCGATGCAGATGCACCAAGGGAGAACGTGCTTGCATTCTAGCTAATTGTTTCCAGATAATTTCTCCCGTACCTTACCCGAGGGTTCGCGTGTTCAATTGTTTAACGCGGAAAAATATCGCCCCGTCGTATCGATGAAAAATTCAACGGCTCTAATCGTATCTTACTGCACAATCTGGACAGTTACAGCTTAGGCCTGATAATTAAGCGCGACTCGATGATTTTATTGAACGAGATACCTAGGGATCGCGGGGCCCGTAACGACGGCGATAAATTTAATCGGCGAACAGAATGGAAAAAGCGTCGTTCAGAAGCGTCGTGGGCGTTCGGGAAAATAAATGTCCACGTTTAAATATTCGTACAGCAACGCCGCTTTAGAATTACAGCTTAATACAACGGGACGCGAATCTCAATATACTATTCACGCATGGCCGGTCAGTCGATTTGCACGATACCCTCCCATGGAGGGGCTCTGGCTACTTGCTGACTACATACCCTGGATTCGAGGCGGCGAACTTGATTATCGTGCCCGTTCGATGGAAATCATAAATAGCGCCGCGAACGCACCGATAAAAATCGAGCGACTTGGATTCTCGTGGTACCATCGGTGGTTGTTTTAATCCCTGGAGGGATTCCTCCGAGGCGTGCAAAAAAAAATACGCAGGTCGTGCAGGTCCGATGAGGATCATGCTCGCGAGCAACGTTCGAGAATCGAGGGAGTTGGCTGCGTCGCAAGATCGTAAAAATAAAATTAAATCGCAGGGTAAACGCATTCTAACGAAACGACTAGCAACACCGGGTAGATGGCTCCGTGGGTCGCTGACCATGCCCAACATTTAACACCGCTGTACCGTTACACGCGGTCTGCAGGGAGCCAATCGTTTCTTATCCGGATTAAAACTCGTTAAGGCACCCTGTACACCCCCGGGGATAAAGCAGTTTATGACACTCGACGTGTTCTGGCCTTCGCTCAGGTAACACCGCCGCCGTGAGAAGAGCGGGTTCCCCCCAGTCGTCTTCGTGTTATGCAAAATTGTTATTTCGAAGAGAGAGAGAAAAAAAGGCCACGCATTCGAACGAAAGGAGAAGCCGTCTTCGAGCGGCCGACTAAAGGCGAACATTCGGATCCAGCGCGCCGAATCGTAAAAGACGAAAACGCTCGGCCCCCAGAAATAGGTATTCACGCGTTTACGTGTTACGTGGGCATTGCGGAACATCGGAGAACAGATCTAGGCAGGACGGGGGAGGAAAGACGACGAGGAGACAGAGAATCTCAGCGACGCGCCGGCTAGACGGCATCGTAAACTTCGTCGAGGAACTTTTGAATTTTAGTAAGAGCCGCTCTTTCTCTATCTCCGCTTCTTTCCGCCGCCCACGACTCCCTCATCTTGGCGTTATAAATTGGAGGCTCCCGTTCCCGAGGTTGCCACCGCCAGGCGTTTTCTCGCTGAACCCGCGTCGATTAGGGGATCCACGGTACGCTGCCTTTACCCGAGGAACGAACGGCGACACGCGACTACGTGCTGGGCCGGACAGAGGTCGCCAGGAGTAGCGAAAAAAAGGACGAGGTCCTGGAGGCTCTTCCTAGACCAGCAGCAGGGGCGAAAAGAATGCGAGTCGATAATGCGGCCGGGTTAAGTCCGCGGGACTTGGCGAAAGTTGTTGGCTGTTGTTGTTGACCAGGTAAACGAATTAACTTGCGCCGGAGCATGTACTCCGGCTATAAAGTCGATGCTCGTTCGAGTTTCTAAATGCCCCCCCCCCCCATCCTCCCTCCACCATAAACAGCTTTCTGATGACCGTGTAATAAAAATATAGCGTCGAGCTAGAAGCGGAGCGAAGATAGAACGATCGTAAAAGTGATTGCGGATTCGTTTGACTCGTCTGAACTTTCGACAAGGACGCTGCCCCGAAGGGTCAACTCGACGCGACAGTCTAACTTAATAGACAATCGCGCGCGGTGGACTGCGATCGGCGTTTGATCTTATTTTAATCGCACGGCGTCGGCCAATTGTAAGAATAATCAAGGCGCGCCCCCGTTTGTTCTAATTAGGATCACGAAAATCCCGGTTCGACCCTACGGCAATGCGACACCGACGCGACTCCATCAGCTGGGGAACAATTATTTGGACAAAGGGGCGGCTGGTTGCAGCCGAGAACCAGTTTCTGCATCGTGCCTCGAACACGCGCTTAGCATAGAAACATCCTTCCGGATCATAGCTATTCAGATTTTCTGTTCCCGGCACCTAGTTTCCTCTAGGATTCGCCGAGGGGTGCCAGGGTTTGCGGAGGGTCGCCCCCGAAGGGGGGCAAGGGTGAAGCAGCTAGATGAGAGGAGGGGTAGTTAAGGGGCGAGACCAAAAGGAAAGGATCGGGCGGCAAAAAGAAGCAGACGGCTGCAAGGAGAAAAGGAGCTGGGAGAAGAGAGAAAGAAAAAGGGACGTGG